>PVJI01002758.1:112500-138297 GCA_004026765.1 Micronycteris hirsuta | reverse complement strand
TTGACTATGTTGTCATCCATTAGCTGTAATTTGTTGTGGTCCTTCTTTTTGGCCATTTTCATTCTTTTTATCTCGGTGCACTTGTCAGCTGGCAGATGCCTGCGACCTGGGTCTCTTTTTGGATGACGTTGCCTCTGGGGGCGGGGTCTGGGAGGAAGCAATGGCGGCCCCCGATCACCACGGGCTTCCGTCACTCCTCTCCCCAACTCCCCACCGCCTCCTCTGCCAGACTCGGCTCTGCTGGCTCAGCCCTGGCCTCTCTCCGGCAGCGTCACCGGCTTGCGGTATTCACCCGTTGTTTGGAGCCACGCCCTGTTCAGGCACTGGCAGCCTGAGTAGCGGCATAAGTAAGTCGCGGCGTGAGTGAGACCCTCCGTACGCGCTGCCTCCTCCGCCCGTTTCTGCCCCGCTCACCGGCCTGGATGTTTGTCTTCTCCTACCTCCTGGGTGTCGGACTTCCCTTCAGTTCGATTCTGTCCGTTCTGGTTGTTTAAATTTTTGCTACTGCATTAGTTGTATGGACATTCTGGATGTGCGGGCAGCGAGTGCGACCACCTACGCTGCCATCTTCTCATTTTTTTAAAAAATAGTCAAAAACATTTATTTTTCAAAAAGTGGATTAGGAATTTGCTATGTTTAAAAAGGAAGTCTTTTGAAAAAGCAAACTCAGAATGAAATCTTGTCATTTGTGACAATATAGATGGACCTAGAGGGTATTATGCTAAATGAAATAAGTCAGACAAAGACAAATATTGTATGATTTCATTTATATGTAGAATCTATAAAGCAAAATGAACAAACAAAACAAAACAGAACAGAAACAGATTCATAGACACAGAACAAACTGATGGTTGCCACCGGGCTGGGGGCAGTGGGATGAGCAAAATAGGTGAAGGGGATTAAGAGGTACACACTTCCAGGTATAAAATGAGTAAGTCACAAGGATGCAATGCACAGCACAGGGAATATTAGCCAAACATATGTTAGCAACTTTGTATGGTAACAAATGGTGATCATTTTGTACTGTGTTTAAATATCAAATCACTATGTTGTAAACCTAAAACTAATATAATATTGTATGTCTGATTTCAATAAACTTTATTTCAATAAAAAGTAAAGCTCAAGCTCACTGTGCATTTAAAATATATATTTGATTTTACTTTTAAAGACTTAATATGTCCTTTAAGAAATATCTATTATGTAAAGTGTGGCTTACCGGTATGTTCATCTATCAATCACATACACACAAACAACCAAAAGTTCATCCATATTTAAAATAAAGCTATCAGCACTGGCCTCAGAATTAGTAATCAACATAATCAATAACCATAGACACAGTCTCTACCACATGAAGTTTATGATTAAAGCCAGGGCCCCTGCATTAACCCTAGAAGGCATGCCCCCTTGCAGATGGTAAATGAGGGGCATGAGATGGTTCTCACTGCCTTACTTCCAAAAGGAGCCGTAAGCCCTGTTGTGTTTTGTTTTGTTTTTTTAACTCTTGTAAGTGCCACACAGGAGAAATTTCAGTCCAACCTTGACCTTTCTGCTGATGCCAACATGTAAATGTGTTTATACACTCAAATCTCCCGTTAATCATTTCAGATTCGATGGAAACCTAGAAGAAGAGATAAACTAGGGATAGAAAGTGAGGAGGAAATGAGCGGCTAAGGAAATCTGAGATGGAATGCTTCTATCAGACATTTCTCATAAGAGAGATTTGGAAGAAGTCAAACTCCAACACAGTCCAGACATTCTCCAGCCAAAGATACTGACTTGTGATTTTTATGTTCCCGGTCCTTTTGATCATTTTAAAATAATGTTGACCTCCCTCCCTGAATCTTTTGAGCCTTAGGATATATTTGGGGCAATAAAGAATGTAAGTGGATTGAGAGCTTGGTTCTTGTGAAGATGGTTAACTTCAAGTTAACCTGTCTAGACATCTGAATAAAGTCTCTTAAAAAATGGAAGGCCCACCACAGCCAAGATTTTTCCAGGGCTGTCCTATAGCTGAGTAACTTCCCATGAGCTCAACTCACTTCATGGAACAACTTTAAAATTAAGAAAGAAATAATCAAGCCCACCACAAGGAAATCTCTGTGGCTGGCCTCCTTTTAGTTTCCTGCCTCTCCTCCTTGGATCACAGCTCCCCGGTAGGTGGTATGCAGAGAGTACTTGGTTGTCCGAATCCTCCCAACCTGCAAAGGCCGGGTGCCCAGGCCAGTTTTCTGCCTGCCCTACTGCTGCTATAACTGACTAAATCCATGGGGGTGGTACCAACCTGGGGGCAATTTAGGGTCGTACCATGACGGGGAGGGCACTACGGGCATCAGGGATGACTCTAGCAGGACTGCCCTCGGAAGAGCAAGAGGTCTCAGCGCTAGAACCCATGCTGCGAGACTAAGTTCTGCACTTCCTCTGGCTTCTCCTTCCCCATAGGTACCCTGGACCCCATCATTTCCTGCCCATACAGCCCTAGTCTGTTTCCAGCATCCTTCATCTCCTGAGGGCAGACTATACACATCCCTGGGCCGAAGAGGATATGGCAGAGTTTGCAGAGAAGATGGGTATGGGGCCTCAGTGGATATGAAATGTAGTTATAAAAAAAAGGAAATGTAGATATGTAGGCTAAGATATCGACACATTTTTCCATGGGTGCCACGCTCAGTGTAGGTCAGCACTGGAGAATGGAAACAGAAGCCCTAAAACACCCAGGACCTTTACGCAGAGACTGGGACCATAAACCCCCAAGATCCCACCCCACCCCAGGGGAGTGTGGGGGCCAGTGGGAAAGAGCCATGAGGGAACAACTTGAACATGGACAGACATAAGTGATTAATATCCATGACTTAGGTATTAATGGTTTTAAAATGTATGAGCTTGTGTGAAATGGAAAAGAGGGTGAAGATAATAATTAAATCAGAGAAAACTATGTATCCAAGAACAAAGCAAAAATAGTGAATTGCTACATACCAATTATAGCCATTTGTGTGTGCTACTGATAATTTGTACTAAATTAGATACATCCTAATGATGATCTCACATATATGACATGTATATGCACATATAATAAAATATAAAATTGAAACTGCAACAGAGATACCAAAATACAATAGTGAGGAAAATCCAAATGAGGTGCTGGACCACCCAATGCAGGATTTTCAAAAGATATGAACTATAATTGGTTTCCCAACTCTTTAGCCCCTCACCCACTTGGAGAAGCATAGAACACTGGGAAGAGAGAAAAGATTTTGTGGTAAATTTATCCTTTCGAAAAAAACAGGGACTGTCCCCCAACTCAAACCTTGTTGTCAGGGCAAGGAGCAGGCAGACGGATTTCACTGAGATCGTTTGGACAGCTGATCGGAGTCCCCTGGGGCTCAGGAACAGAGTGGACATACAGGAAATCTAGAAAACAAGAGGCAGGCCAGGGAGCTGCTTCCACTGAGGAGGGTATGTGGCAGGTGAGAGAGTGCACCCACATTTCTGTGGAGCCTGGAACCTGCCTGACAAGCACATTCCAGAGCCAGACTGCCCAGGTCTGAAGCTCCCTTAGCAACTGTGTGGCCATGAGTAAGATGCTTAACCTCTCTGAGGTTCACTCTCCTCTTCTGTGTAGCAGATGTAATATAAGTACCTATCTCATAAAATTGTTGTATTAAATGAGTTTATATATATATAAAGTGCTCAAAGTAGTACTTGGCACGGATCAGTGCTATGTCACTGTGTGTTATTAAGCAGGGGAAGACCCTACAGGAGACAGAGCTAGCCTAGAGCCATTTTAAGTCCTGCCCAGCAAGAATGCGTCCTGTGTATACTGGATCCCTGAAGAACAGGGGCCTAGTGGGGAGCAGTCAGCCAAAGGAAGGGCATCACCCATGTCAGGGACCATGCTTGCCACAGAGGGGGCAGCCTCTGACATCCCCATGAAAGTGTCCACAAGGGAAAGAACACCTAAAACATCAGCCACGCCCAGAGATCCTGAAGCTGGCTTACAACAGTGTATTGCCTACCAGGACTTTTTTCTGCTCAGTTCCCTCCTTCTTCCCCATGCACTAAGCCTGGAGGGGTCAGTTACAGCAACCAGCCAGAGAGCAGAGAAAATGACCAAGAAAGGGGAGAGATGGATCTAGGAATTACCCTCACCTCCCACCCCACCACAAGTACACAACCCACAAAGGGCCCTCACATGGGTAGATGTGACCTTTTACCATATTGGGACTCTAGATTATCTTATAGGATTGGCTATTCTCAGGACAATGGGAGACAGAGTTTTCCACAAAAGCAGAATCAATAGGTTCGGTCTCTGGTCAGACTGCTGTTTCTCACATCGATGTTCCTCTCTCTCCCCCCACTGCCCTCTCAGTCTCTCCTCCCCTCTCTCTAAAATCAATAAGCATGTACTTGGGTAAGGATAAAAAATAATAATAAAAAAATAAAACAAAAAATAAATGTAACCTATTTCCAGACTCGGCCCTGAAGATTTTTCATACTGACCTCCTCTTAGGAAAATCCAGCAGAGCTGAGCAGCAACAATATAAGACAACAGCCATATTAGGCTGAGACTCTGGGACTATTCACCTGCCCGATACTCCAGCCAAAGGGAAGACGGCAGGACGGCCAGCCTTGCGAATGCCCGCTCCCAAACAGCTCTCCCATTGGCTCATTGTGCACAGCTGGTATTCAACCACTGGAGTGTCACTCCTTTGGGTTAAATTGTCCCCCAAAGAATCAGCACATTAAATTACTACTTATAGTCTTTTCTATTTTAATGTGCCTTGGTTTATTGAACACAATTTTAACACCACAGCCAGAAGAAAGGGTAAAGGTGAAAGGCTGGAGAAAGAGGAACCAGGAGGGATCAGGAGAAAACCTTACCTTACAGAATAGAAAACTGAGGCTCAAAAGAATGAAGCCAATTGTCCGATATCACACAGCTAATCAGTGACAGAACTACAGCAATCTCTGACCGTCAAGGCAATGCATTCTCCACCGTACGTACTCCACGCTGACAATTCTCTACACCAGATATAATAGAGAAAATGCAAGATAAGAAATTTACTGGACTAATGGCTCTGTTTAGCATCTAGCCAAATTCTGGATACATAACAGATACTCAATAAATGCTTTTTGATTAATTATTAATAAAACTTTATTATAGGGCATTAGTGTGATTTTTTTAATTGCTTTCACATTTATAACTTCATGTTTATCTGCAGAGCTGGTAGAGTAGGCGTTATCCAACTCAAGGACAGAAAGCTAAGTCTCTGAAAGGTTCCACGCCTTTCCTCAGCAGGCACAGAACCTTGCTGCACCTCCCGTATCCTGACTGGCTGCCAGTGTTCTTCCAGGGCCGGGACTCAACAACACGGCAAGAGCCAAGAGAGTTAATGTGGGTGCAGCAGCAGATGGCTCCTTCCTGCCTGGGGAGGTGACTATGTGTCCCCAGGAACCTTTCTCCACCCTCACAGTGAGGGAGGGGTAGGCGGGCACTGGCTTTTATGAGCTCAGTTTACAATAGAGACACAATGGGCTTGCCAATGTGCCCAGCGTCCCACACAGGGAGCAAGAGGTGGCCCAGCAGCTGCCTTGGGGCACCCGGGTTTCCACCCATGAAGAGTCAGTCCTAGTTGTCACGCATTGGAACTCCTCCCTGGGTCATCTAAAAGTCCTTTGGGAAAAATTAATGCTTTTTTCTTTTAGGGAATGCAAAAGCATGCGCGCACACACTTTTTACATAGTTTTGAAATTTACTATTTACATATGACTATTTTTTCTCATCAGACTCTTGGACAACACTGCCAGAACCTTTTATCTTTGTGTCTTCAGCATCTAACTTGAGTAACATTGAGGTTTGACAAGTATTTGTTCAAAGAAAATTAGGGAGGCTGCAATACCCATTGGGAGGGATAAAACATGAAATCGTGAACTCTTCAGCCTGAATGAGCTTGTGCTGGACCTTTACTGAGGACAGGCACTCTGGGACAGCTGGAGCCCCCGTCTCCAGGGTGTAAGCAATGAGAGAAAGGAGGATTGGCTGAGAACAAGTTCCTAAATGGACAAGGAAGTCCCAACCTCAGAATCCCAGATTCCAGATTTGAGTTGTATTATAATTCGGGACACTTCAGTTCCATTTCAAACCTTAGGATTCGGGACAGAAAAGTTGCAAAATCTGACACCCACTAAGCTCCTGGGGAACTATCAAGGCAATGAGACCTGGAGTGGTTCCTGCAAAGCCTGCTCAGGCCTGACCTTCCCACCCCACAGTGTGGGTTCAGGGAAAAGATCTGATTGTTATTGTTCCAAGAGGAGACCCGAGACAGGAACAGCTGGTGCTGCCTGGGTGAACCAGTAATGTCTTCTCCAGGGAAAACTGGGGGTGCTTGTTGTCCTTCTTACTCCAGGTCAGCATTCTCAAAAGGAGTAGAAGAATGCACCTTGACTGGGATGGACCAAATGCTCACTGATTTGGACCCAGGGCTTGGTGGAGTCTAATGGGATTACTCTCGCGTGGAGTATAAAAGTGGGAGAAAGAATTTCCCTGTGCAACATATGGAAACAAGATTGAGTTCTGAATAAATCAAAACTGTCTAAGTTTGTTTTACAGACACAAGCAACTTTTTTGAGGAAGGGGAATATAGCATTGCTGTTCTTATTTCTATGGCTCACTGTGGGATTTTAGATTCTGTTTCTGTTCATTCTTTGTTAGTTTTGAGTAGCCTAGAGCATACTATGTTCCCAGCTCTGCTCATATATTATCCTGCTACATTTTCCCATTTATCTATGTGTTAGACACTATTATGTCCACTTCCTAGGTAGCGCCATTGAAAGAGACAAATTAATTAACCCAAGATCACACACCTCATAGCCAGCACAGCAATGTGACCCATAGTCAGCCCCAGATGACTCCAAAATCCCTGCATTTTCCAGTATTCCAGGCCACTTCTTTGTCCCACCATCTACCTTCCCTGCTTAATGAGTCTTTTCTAAGGCCAACTAGGTACACAACATTGGTTCCCAAGGTACGAGAAGGCTGCAAGTAAAACCTAAAAGTTCTATTCTCTTCGAAACCTCTGTAAGACATTGGAGACAACTGCCTTGGGTTCCTCTACCACTCTACATTGACTGGCATTTGCACCTCAGGAGCTATAGTAAGCCGCACTTGTGGGCAAAGGAGGCAGAAGTGGAAAGGTCATCTACAGAGGGGGAGCACCCAGAAGACAAGGCCTATCCAGTGGTCATGACAGAACCAGAAGAGGAGAGGAATAAGGAGTAGGTCTCAGAAAATGGTTAACAATGAGATACATCGTCACAGCATTTACTGATTTATTTTGGTGTTGAATGAGTGTCTTTCCATCTCTCATCTGGCCCCTTCCAGACAGAAAAAGTCATAGAGGTCAAGAAGGAAGTGATTCTGCCCATGTCTTCTTTATCCCCCACTCCCTTCCCCAAACAAAATTGCACAACATCTAACACATACCACCACCTGATAGTCAAGATATGAATGAATGAATGAATGAGTGAACAAGTGAATGAATGAATGAATAGGGACACTGTTAGAGGCATTGTACTCATCTGAGGAAAAGTAAACAACATGGACAAGAGCACAGAAAGGGGAATAAGGAGGACATGGGGAAAAAACACCAGCCTAACTCTAGTGAAAAGTGAATATTAGGGAGTGGTGAGAAACTGAGCTAGAGAGGGAGGGCGGGGCCGTTGATGGAGGTACTCGGAACTAAAACTTGTACATCTATCTACCAATCAGTTTGTGATCAGTGGGGAAAAAATATATAACTTCAACCAAATATTTGGTTTCTTAGGTTCTCTATGATGTTAAATGACCAACTGAAAATGTGTTCTTTCAACCAGTTAATTTATTTAGTGTTCAGATATTTAGGTTCACTTTGGGGGAATATTTTGAGGACAGGGTGTTTTGTGTTGGTTTAATTATACTGCTCATGTTAAGCCTATCTTATGGACAAGACCTTGAAGACCAGAGAAATGAAAGGAGCTATTGGCAACAAATGGACTCCCACGTACCCTGGTCTGTTTGATGGACTGAGAGTCCTCACCAATTCTGCTCTCTTCCTGTGGGTATTTGACTGAGTCGCCTGTCTCCAGCCAGACTATCTCTGCAGCTCTCAGAGCTTGAAAAATGAATTCCTGTTTCTGGCTTCACTTTCTTCATAAGCCCCCAGGTACTGAAATCACTAGTGAAACATTAATTAAGATTTTTCAGAATTACCAATGCTTCCTCAGAATCTGCTTTAAGTTCCAAATATCCCTCTGCAATCTGCTTCACTGTTTCTTCTTTCACTTGTGAGCAAAGTCTGATAGGGCTAAAAAGAGAGAGAAGACGAGGGAGAAAGGAGCCGAGGACAGTTTGTCACATTGTGAGTTGGGCAGCCCACTTACCTCAGTTTCCCCATTCTGGGAGGGAACAGATTTAATGGCACTCATTGGGAAATTTTACTTCTAAATTCTTTTAAAACCCTCTAAAAATCAATTAAAATGACTGAAAGAAAAAGAAGAAATAGAAGGAAGAAAAAAAAAGCCCCATGGCGTTAGGTCTTCTTTTGTTTCTATGGAGAGAGCTTTCAAATAATTCATGACCACTTAGAACATCTGCCCCACCTGTTACACACACCCTTCAAATTAGCTTAGAATTTTACTACATTTTAGGCTAATAAAATTCTCCTTATTCATTGAACATGCTCTCCAGGTACAGCACGCATGGCCCAAACTCCACTTTTGAAACTTGCTCATTGTAGGTAGCTGTGCCATTATAGGCTGATTATAGTTTATAGATGATTTCCTTCTTCCAAAACAGATGTTTCCAATGTCTTGTCTCCAAGACAAAGTGCCAAAGGCTCAGCCCTCATAAGCCATTTAACAGGAACCAGTGAGAACATGCACAGTAAGAAAGATAGTATGCACGTACATGTAGCTTCTAGACAGAATATTCAGGGTGCTTTAGTTTCTACGATAATGACTCAATGGTCACATTTCTAAAGGGGGGGAAATAAAGATTTTTAGGTACTTTTATAATCATGTTTTATTATGCCAGTGAGAAATGGCCTTTTTATCCAGGTATCTGTACCTGATTATAGTAATAACAATAATAATAAGTTATATTTTTATAGTCCTCAAATTCCAAAGGCCCTTGAGCACTTCACATCATCATCATCATTATTATAACTCACAGTTAATTATACACGGACGGTCTGGGCACGTAAGTAAGAACACTTGTCTATAATCTTACTCATTCGTAATGGTAAGGTCAGCGGTTCAAATCCTGGGAAGGATGCTGACGAGCAAAGGTGGTTGCTGCTTCACAAATGCTTCCTGTCAGCAAGAGTGGAGCCAGTGGTCCCAAGGGAAATGAAAGGTTGCAATATCGATCAACACTGCTGCTTTAGCTCAGGGTCTAGAGATAAGTCTTCAAAGGGACTGGCTTACGCCGCCTGGTGACCACTTGGTTTGGATTCTTTGAAACGGTCCCAATTTCAAATACTTTTCTCTTTTGACAATATATTAGTTTTCTAGGGATGCCATAACAAAATACCATAGATTTGGTGGCTTAAATAACAGAAATTTACTTCCTCACAGTTCTGGAGGCTAGATGTCTAAGACTAAGGTTTTAGCAGAGTTGATTTCTTCCAAGACCTCTCTCCTTGGCTTGCAGATGGCTGTCTCTCCCTTTGCCTTCATATGGTCTTCCCTCTGTGCATGTCTGTGTCCTAATCTCCACTTCTCATAAGGACAACAGCCATGTAAGATTAAAGCACACCCTAATGACCTCCTTTTAACTTAGCTAGCTCTCTAAAGACTGCATTTCCAAATGCAGACACATTCTGAGAGTCTAAAGGTTAGGGCTTCAACGTGCAAATGTTGGGTGGAGGGCAGGGGACACAATTCAGTCCACAGCAAACAGTACCCAAATTCTGCATTATGAGTATGACCCATATAGTCCGTTCCATCCAATCTTCAACCAAAATCCAGCGAGATGTAAGACTCCTCCCTGTGATCTTTCCAGGGTTTCCACTCAATGTTAAGTCCAAAGCTACCTCCTTAAAGAGGCTTTCTGTGACTCTAGAACCTAATATTGTTGTGCATCCCACAACCCAATCACATTGCCAAATTTGCATTATTCATAGCATTTATCACTATCTGAAATTGTCTTGTTAATCTACTTGTTTACTTTGTAGTTTGTCTTTCCCACTAGACTTTGGCAAAACCTTATCAGGGTTGATTTTTACCCCAGGGCCTAGGAAAGAACCTAGCACATAGTAGGGTTCAAATTCCTTTGTTCCCAGTGAGCATACCAAGACCCAATCGCAAAGGCTTAGAGACCAGATTTTGTAAGTACCTAAAAGACAAGTCTATCACGCAGGGAAACACCCACATTATACCAAACTCACCAGGCTGATATACTAAAGGGGATGCTATTTGAGTAATTCACATTAAGCAATAACTTTTCCAAGGACTGAATACTTACAGTACTTGAGAGCAGCACATCTTACTCATTTGATAGGCCTACAGAGGAAGCCAAAACTAATTACAAGGTGATGTACTGTCCATGGACTCTGAGAAAGGGAAAGTGATTAACTCAATATTTAACCTCATTTCGCTAACTACTCTCACAGTAGAAATGGTTTTACCAATGTCACTGGAACATACATATTCCAGTGACAAATCTTCTGGTTAGTCCTTACAACAGGAATACCAGCATTTGCTTCTAGGACTTTCCTTTTTCTAGGTTTCTCAAGGCTGGCCCATCCCCTTTTTCACTGATAAATTCTTGCTTTGAGTATATTAAAACATGTAGTTGCTCATAGTCAAGTCTTAGCCCGAGAACTAATCTGCCCTGATCCATGTCAAAAGCTCAGCTCTCAGAGTGCAATTGTTTCCTTCATTCCAAGCCCTAAGTATTGGCAAAACCAGATATACAGAACAATACATAACCAGTATTTGTTCATTAAGAAATATGTATGGAACACCTTCTCTGTGCCAGGTAGTGGGGAAACAGTGATGAACAAGATGGAGATCTCTATTCTCAAAGTGCTTTCTTTCTGGTGGGGGAGAAGGACAGTAGATAAGCAAAACAAAGTAATAAGCAAGAAAGTACAAGGGAGTGACACACAATATGATGAAAATCAAAATAGGGTGGCATAAAAAATGACCTCCCTTCTTGACAGAGGGAACAAAAAAGTTGAAAACAATGATAGGAAAGAAATCTGTATACAGATCTAGAGGAAGAGCATTCCCAGAAGAGGACGCAGCATGTACAAAGGCCTCACAGCAGGGCACCGTTAGGGGCAATGAGCTTAAAGGAACAGCAAGCCAGCCCCAGGAGTGGTAGCAGGACATGCAGAGGAAGCAGGGCATGGGCTCATGAGGAGGCTGAGCCATGCAGAAGCCAGACCTCCCTGTTAACAAGAGTCCAGTGGGTAGATATTGGACGGTTGTGACATGGAGACATAGGATCTGATTTACATTTTTAAAATATCACTCTGGTTGTTGTGTGGAGAATGGAAGGACAATGGTGTACAAGGATGGAAGCAGAGAACCGGGTAGGAGGCCACTGCTGTAGCACAGGAAAGAGATGATAACAGTGCAGACCAGGTAGTAGCAATAAAGATGAAGAGAAGTGGGCTGATTCAGATCTGCCTGGGAGGTAGAGCTGGCCATTAGTTAGGTTTGAGGTGCTTATTAGCCAAATGGAGACACCAGGTTGGTCATCAGAGAGAAGAGCCCAGAACCAAAGGCAGAATTTACAAAGTTTGAAGTCATCAGCACATATATTTTCAGCTAAGCCATCCTCCTAGGTGGAATCACTCAGGGAGGAAGTATAGAGTGAGAAGAGAAGCAACCCTGGTACATTCTAACATTCCCATCAGAAAAGGTACAGCCAGCAGAGAATCTAGGAAGAAGTGGACAATAAACGGGTGGGAAAAATCAAGAGAATGAGGTATCACAGAAACCAAGAAAAGAAGATGTTCAAAGAAGAGGGCATGGTCAACTATGAGGAATATTTATAAGAAACTGAGTAAGATGATGACAGACATGCAAATATGGAGATCAGTAGTAATGTTGAAAAGAGCAATTTGGGTTTAATAGTGTGGCTGGAGGCCAACTGAGGTGGGTGGAAGAGAAAAGGTGCAGCAAGGAAGTATAAACAGTATTTATAGACAGATTTTTTTTTCTTGATTTGCTTAAAAAGAGAGCAAAGAAATTAGAGGAAGAACTAGCTTCAACAAGCAGATACTGTTTTAAGAGGTAAGTTTCAAGAGTATATTTGCATGCTGATCAGAATGATCCCATAAATCAGGAGAAACCAGTGATGCAGTTCTTGACAAAGTCACAGAGATGAGATCTGGAGCACAGGGGGAAGGGTTGGCCTTTGCTAGAAGCTGGGACTCAGGGCCCCAAACAAGGGAAGGTAGAGTACAGCTAAAGGTGCAGGTAAGCAGGTAGAGCAGAAGAAATACGCAACTGATTTCTTCTATCTTCTCCAGGAATTATGAGACCAAGTTGTCAGTGGAAAAAAGGTTAGGAGGAAGTGAAAGGAGACGGACGAGGTTTGAGCGGAGAGGGAAAGTACAGTAGGACAATTACACATTGCAGCGGGTGCCTCTGTGATTTGGGCTCGTGAATTTGAATGAGCCCAGGCAGCACCAAATTCATGATTGCCAGTGAGTATGGTAGCTCAAGGGAAGCAAAGGGAACAACGAGCTGGAGTGGCCAGGGAAGGCTTCTTAGAAGAGGTGGGGCTTAATTAATGTGTACGGCTTAGATCCATAGTCCAGGCCCTGCAGGTGAGAGGATTAGTAAGAGCAAAGCACAGAAGTAGAAATGGACAGGGTTGACCAGTTGGCTGCAGGAGAGAGCAATGGAAGTGGGAAGGAGGTTAAAAAAAGAGTGCAGAGAGCCTAATGGAATAGTGGAAGGTTTGAAGAAAGAGAAAATAGCAAGGTTAAAGCAGGATTTCAGAAGATCAGCACAGCATTGGTACGTAGTATAGAGTGGAAGGAGCTTTCTGGCCAAGAGGAGTGGCCATATTAAACCCAGGATTGACTAATTATGTTAGTACAAGGAAGATACAGACAAAGCAAAGACCCCTGTCCAAAGACCCCTGACACCTTTATCCGTCCACTTCCTCCCACACCTTTGGGGAGCATGAAAAGCTGAGAATATTTCCCAAGATTTTGTTAATTGTGAAGTGCTTGGAAAAGTCCATTCTAATGTCCATACCTTCTAAGAAAAATAGTCTATGCACTGAACGGTCACAGCCAGACAGACTGGACAATAGTGAGTGCTTGAAAACTGCCGCCAAGCAATGAGCTAAGCATGCCTGACTTCACTCAACCCTCAGAATAACACTTTGAAGTCAATGTTTTCACTACCAACATTAACAGCAAGAAAACTGTGCCACAAAGCCTTTGAGCAATTTTCCCAAAGCCACCTAGCTAGTAAGGAGAGGAGTCAAACCCAGGGTGGAGTCTGGACCATGGACCCACTGCCATCATGGTTCATGACCAGACGGTGGCCTTGTAGAAGGAAATGCCACAAGTAGGAGAGGCCCTGGTCCCAAGCTCAGCAGGATGAAGTGGGGCCCAAGTTACCTGTGGTCCAACTGAAATGCCCAGGGTGTACATGGGGGTGATCACAGAAGGTGGCCTCTTCCATGAGGTCGGATAGAGACCTTTCAGCTGCAGAGACCTAGGGAGAAAAGCGGAGAGAAAAAATAAGCATCCAAACTCAAACCAACATACAAACCTCACTGTTTTCTCATATATAAAGCCACCTTCTCCCCAAAATCATTCCATAGGAAAGCAACAAATTAAGGACTTACTGTGCTAACCTGACACCCAGTGTCTGAAGAGAAGAGATTATAACTTACTTATGAGGCATAGAAATGGGATACGTACCCCCAGGAGCTAAGAGACAATGGTTTTGTTTTTTTCCTGTGATTTTATTTATTTAGTCCATGTTTGGCTCCTGAGCCACCGATGGCTGAAGCAGGTATCAGTTTGTATAGGACACATGGCAGAGCCTTCCGGAATATGGAACCGATATATGTGCTTAAGTTAGTTGTTATCACTCTGGAGCCTGCAAGCTTGTTGGTAGTGTATAAAGTCAGATCATTCCAAATACATTCAGAAAAAGAAAAGATGAAATGGAAGAGTTTATTTTGTTTCTCCCGGTAGGTTGGTTTTAGAATCACAAAGTGCTCTGGGGTCACTTGGAAAATAAAGAAAATGGAATGTGTCCGACTGAGGCCCAGGCTGGGGAAGCAAATCCCCAAATCACACAGAACTAGGAAGGATTTGGTTTCATTAAAAGCAGCCACTGGCATTTGGCCCCTGAAGATGAAAGCAAAAGCCCCTTAAACAGGCTCGAACATGAGCTGAATTTCCGGATAAGTCCCCAGGGTGCCAGGATTGTTTGAAAGGAAGGCATGAATGTCCACATCTTTCCAGAGATTTGAAAAAGCAGGGCAGTCCCAAATACATTGATCCTAACCTCATACAAAAGAACAGGGAATGAGGAACCAACATGGTGGGTGCTACAGAGACTCTTAGATTTAATTCCCATAACAATCCTGGACATAATACAATTTCCATTTTACTGATGAGGAAACTGAGGCCCCCATGATATTCAGTGGCCTTCTGAAGTTCACTTAATAAGCAGTAGTACCAGAAACCACAAAGTCTTTCTGACGTCAAAGTCCACACTCTTTCAAGCATGGAACAGAACAATGAGCATTTCCAAGTCAGTGCGTCAGATTCTCTCCAGGCCTAGCTTCTCTCATTGCCATAAATCAGGCCCTTTGGCTTTTCACTGGAGTCCACCAAATTTATGTTCTGCTCTAGCCTAGTTCCCAGAGCTAATTACTAAAAGCCCATGTCCCAGGCTCAGTGTCTAAGTGAGAAAGCTCATTTGCTAATTTGGGTGTTCGTACGGGCCCTCCTCCAGAAAGAACAGAAGTTGGCTATCCAGCCTCTGTACAACTCCACAGATAATGAACAGGGTCAAAAATGAAGCCAAGAAAAATTTATGCCCTAATGAGACATGCTTTTATGTCTGGTAGGCCACAGATCTGGGGTTCTGAGCTTTCTAGCATTGACCTACAACAGGGAGGATGGGAGGGGTGGAGAGTGTAAGGGAGGGAGGGAGTGGGGGGAAGAAGGAAGGGAAGGTGGGGAAGAAGGAAGGGAAGGAGGGGAAGTGAAAGGAGGGAAAGAGAGGAAAGAAGGAAGAAAAAATTAACTTATGAGATTTGTTATGTCCACAAATTAAAAAAACAAACAAACAAATACCAGATGAAATAAACACTATCTCCAACGTCCTTACAATAACAGACTAAGGGCTATTTTGTATATCAGCTCTTATCCTACAGAACATTTCAAAAAAAGCCATTCTTCAGTGAGTCAGGGCAATACCGTCTCCAAAGCGCACTGCCTGTGTCTCTGCTAAGAGAGCGGTGAGCACCACGGTCTCAGAAGCACTAGACCACAGGCTGTTCTGGGAAACATCTCGCACTGCCCATTTCTCACAAGAAAGGGCACAAGACACTGCGCATGGGTCCCTGCACTCTTACCCCAGGCGAGAAACATCAGCCTTCTGGAAGTTAGACATCGGCCCATAGTTCATGCCCAAGGTGATCTGGGGAGTATCCCTAAAGGCACAGAGTCATGTTCCAGCGGGTGAAAGTACATTCTCTCCCTTTGGGAGTGGCTCTGGTCCTGGGAAAGCCTACTTGTTGAGGAGCCATCCGAAGTTTCCACCTAAAACAATAAATAGGGTCTACCAAGACCTAGATTCTGGTTTAAAAAGTTCTAGAAATTTGACTTTTTTCTCAACATTCGCTCTCTTGTGAGAGCTCCCGAACTCCAAGGAATAATCTAGTTTGTCAGAAGATTTCAAGCCTGAGTTTGCAGGCCCCATTCAAAACCTGCACACAACCTTCATTTCCTGCTCTGAAATGATGCACCCTCCTTTCTCTCCGTAAACCTCAGCTGGAACAGCAAGGGGAGAAGAGACACCCTTGCTGTCCCTCCAGCAGCCTCAGCGTCAACCTCTGCACTGACCGGGGCCCGGTCAAGGAGGTTCCGGAAGGCGAAGCCCTGGGACAAGCAGTGTCAGCATGCATGACCCCTCACACCTGTCATTGGACAAGGCAGAACAGAACCGCCTCCCGGTCTGGCGGTTCTGCACAGTGTGCACTTCCAGAGGTGACTCTGAGAGCCTCTTCCTGCCAGGGTTTCTGACTGTCTCTGTGCTGAGAGGTGACGCACTTGACATTTGGCTGCCATGCTGTTGTGAGCACGTCTGACTTTGCACAAGGCATGTGGAAATCAGAATGTACCTGTCACAGGTGTCAGCCTCTGTCTGACAGGTACAGATCTGAAGAGTGGTCACAACTTGCTGTTCGTCGTGGCAAATATCTCTTGGTGACCTTTCATCTGCAGATGGGCAGCCGCCAGCCTTTACATGCTAATGTGCCCCTTTATCTCCCAAGGGTTTCCTTCCTCCATGGCTGTATGATGGGGATTCATCAGACACAGTACCTGGGAGTGAGAGCTGTTCTCAGACTACATGAAGCATGTTTGGAAATGGCACTGACTTTGTCTGGCCAATAGGATACCAGTGTAAAGTTCCAACTTTTATGTAATAAATCAATATGCCAATCCTTTACACATTTGACAATATATGATTCAATACCACTTAGCATTCTAACTTATTTTATTTATTTAGGTGTGCCCTGCCTCATTTGACAAAAGATTACAGGTAGCTATTACATTTTATAGACACAGGCAGTTGTACCATTGTTTTCAGTTTTCATAACACACATTGGACTTAATCAACTGATTGCTTTTTAGAGGACACAGTTTTCCATTAAGCATATCACCATTGATAATACCACAGCTGTCTGTGTGGCTGGTAACTCAAGGGGTATCGTGTTCATTCTTTGATGAAGGGTGGCTAGAAATGAATTAATCTTACGAATGTTTACACTTTTCTCACTGAGTTTTTTTGTTGGCTATATTATCACCTTGGCTTACCAAAGCAAGATGTATTTACAGCCATTAAAATTTCTAACCAAAGAGTTACTTTGTAATTGCATTTTTTATATATTTAAAACTCTCGGACCCGGCCCTTCACAGGTGAACACAGAGAGCCGTAGCTAAGACCTGCTCGCCTGGAGTAGAAACCACCAGGGCCACAAACGGGAAGAAACGCTGAAACAGCAACACTGACCCACTGCGGCAGGCGGAACGCGGACCGCCAGGAGACGAAGAAACTCCCGGGGGCCGCAGGCTCAGGGAGGCCCCGAGGCCTTTGTGAGTTTTACTTCTAGGAATCCCAGCAGGTTCTCCCAGTGAGCCAAGAAAGATGTCTTTATGGATATGGGAGAAGGAGGGGAAAGTAACCACTTGCAACACATCAACACGTCGAGAACATTCTCTGTAACAGTCCTATTTCCTATGAAAAAGGCTTTGCCTTATCCCATGTAGGGCTTTATGCTATAAAAAGGAAAGGTCAATTACCCAACACCAGCACTCACTAGCCTTCCTGTCTCACCTAAGGAGGGAGGAGGGGAGAAACTGAAAAACACTTGTTGAAGTCACAGCCCAGGACATAGGTCCACTAAGAGACTAAGATTTTTATCTTAAGATTATGTAACACCTTCCCTCCCTGACATCTTGCCACCACACAAATAGGGTCCAGTATAATAACAGCGGATTCTTGTTGAAAGGGTTGCAAGGTGCAGACTCTACTCAAGGAGGAGTTCCTACGGAAGACCAAAGAGACAGAGGAGACCAACAGAAGGACACCAGAGGAATGTGAAACCCCCAGCCCCTGAGGTGACACTCCCGGCACACACATTGAACACAGCCCACCTCCAAACTTGATTACTAACTTAAATTTCACACTAAAGACCTTTTACTCAAGTTCTTGTTACTTAATACATTGTGCCCAACTTTCAACAAAAAATTACAAGGTGTGCTAAAAATAAAAGGTAAGAAAATGGTCTGAAGAGATAAAGCAAGAACCAGACTCAGATATGACACAGGTTGTAGAATTATCAGGCAGAAAATTAAAATAACTATGGTTAATATTTTAAGGGCTCCAATGGGAGAAGTAAACAACATGCAAAAACAGATGGATAAGGTAAACAAAGAGAAGGAAACTCTAAGAAAGAATAAAAATAAATACTACAGAACAAAAACACTGAACAGAAATAAAGAACGCTTTGAGGAGCTTATCACTAGACTAGACTTTGCTAAGGAAAGAACCAGGGAGTTTAAAGATATGCCGATATAAACTTCCCAGGTCGAAATACAAAGGGAATAAAGAATGATAAAAACAGAACCTCCAAAAACTGTGGGGCAGTTTTAAAAAGTGTAACATAAAAATAATTGGAATGTCAGAAGGGGAAGAGAGAATAGCACAGAAGTAATGATGTAATAAAGTAACAGTGGCTAAGGATTTAACAAAATTAACTGCAGATCCAGGAACCCCAGCAAACACCAAGCAGGATAAATTCCAACAAAACTCTATACCTAGATAAATCATATTCAAACTGAAGAAAACTAAAGACAAAGGGGAAAAAATCTTTTAAAAAATAAAGACACACCTCCCTTATAAAGGAAATCTGGTAAGAGTTAAGAGTTACAGCGAACTTCTCATCAGAGCAAAGGCAATTCAGTGGAGAAAGCACAGTCTTCGACAAATGGCAGTGAAACCACTGAACATCCATGCACCAAAGAAACTGAATCCAGACACAGACCTAATGCACTTCACGAAAAGTAATTCAAATGGATCACAGACCTAAATATAAAACTCAAAACTATGAGACTCCTAGAAAAAAATCTATGTGATCTAAGGTTTGGCAATGAGTTTTCACATAGAAAACCAAAAGCCCATGGGAAAAAAAGTAGGACTCCACTAAAGTTTAAAATATCTACCCTGTGAAAGACACTGTTAACAGAATGAGTACACAAACCATGAGTACACAAATCAGTTATTTTTTAACTGACTTGAAAACGTAAGCCTATACCAAAACCTGCACCCCAATGTTTATAACGGCTTTATTCATAATCTCCCCAAACTGGAAGCAACCACAATGTCCTCAGTAGGCGAGTGGATAAGTTACGGTATACTCATACAATGGAATATTATTCAACAATAAAAAGGATTGAGCTATTAAGACACACAAAAAAACATGAATCAACCTTAGATGCATATTGCTAAATGTAAGAAGCCAGCCTGAAAAGGCTACATATTATATGACTCAAATTATATGACATTCTGGAAAAGGTAAATCTACAGAGACAGTAAAAAGATGAGTGGTTACCAGGAGTTAAAGAGAGGAAGGCTAAATAGGGGAAGCACAGGGCATTTTTTAGGGCCATGAATCTATTCTGTATAGTACTACAGTGGTGGGAACATGACATTGTGCATTTGTTAATACATGTAAAATTTTGAAAATCATTTAGGAGGTCTGGGTAGGGGTGGGCAGGAACTGCAAGGATAGAATGCAGACTGTTACAAACGAGTCTAACTGTGTTACACATGCATGAAACAATATCACTGACAAAGGTGGAAGTAAAAGGTGCTGACCCATGGAACTTTGGAAGTTAGTGGAGTTTTTAAGACTAAAAGCAAAAAGCAACCGTATGTATTAAGCACTATATTTTTTCTTTTATTGTTGTTCAAGTAGTTTTCTGCCTTTTCCCCCCACCTTTCCTCACCACCCCAGCCCTCCCCGTCTCCCTCCCTCCCCTATTTCCACCCCCCTTGTTATTGTCCATGTGTCCTTTATAATTGTTCCTGTCAACCCTTCACCCTTTTCCCCTGATCACTCTCCTCTGATCACTGTATTCTTATCGATAAAGTTGTTTCTCACAGGGATGCAGGTTAATAATTCTGATATATACACACACACACAGATACACACACACGCATGCATGCGCGTGCACACATACACACACATATATATCTGAAAGGGTCTGCACAAATAATGCCCCTTTTTACTACAAAATCTTTTATTACAAAATCAAAAGCATGTAATTGTAATTCTATAACAACAATATCACACTCAAGCATACCATATGACATTTTAGGTGAAACGTTCAAATTAAAACTATAAATTATTACACCCATATTATTACCCTACCAACCATGCTCAAGCAGGCCTTACTTCTGCTGGGCCCTGTATATCTGGAATAAGAGTTCGTAGATTAGCAAAGGAAGAAATCTACAATGATCAATATGGTAACAGATTAGAGCTGCAGACATCAACATGAAGTTATATTCAGCTTCACATAGATATAGGTGGTTACGTTTAGAAACATTCATATACATGTGCGTCTATATATGGATTAGTATATACACATATTCCCTTGCCTGCCGAAAGAGCCTAGAATCAACAACACTGTAGTAGCAATGAGTACCCCGGTCATCCAGATCTTTGTTCCCAATACCATTCTCCAATAAAAGGAAACAGACATCGTTGGAGAAAAGCTCAATTCTATGAATGAGGCAGGAAATATATAAGATGATCCTGGAGCATTATATAGTGTCAAAAAATAAGGAAGTACTCAAAAATAAATCTTACAGTGCTGAAGGTATGTCAAAGGACCTTAGGAAACAACTGCAATGCTCCCAATGGCCAAAGCTGAAACAATCGAGCAAGAAAGTACATAGTACTAAATTGTAACTTAAAATCTTCTGTGCAAAAGAATTCCAAATAACATATACATGCCCGTCTCAAGCAGGTAGAGCATAACTTCTCATTCTTTATGTGTAGGTCACAGAGTAACTTCCTTCCAAAGACTACAATATGGAAAGAGGTGGAGAATAACTTCACAGCGGGGAAACCAAACAAATATTATTTCAACCAGAGATCAAGGTCAACATCAACAGTGATAAATCATTTTGATAGTATACACCTTTGCTATGATGTGATGGAATAAAAATGGCAATTTACTTCTGTGGTGTGTTTTTTTTTTTTTCCCCAGAAACCATAACCCTGGTTTAATTTTGAAAAAAAAAGGACTCTAATTGAGGGTCATTCTCCAATAGACCTGACCAGTATTCCTCAAAGCTGTCAAGTTCATCCAAAACAAGAAAGGTCTGACATCTCACAGACAAAAGGAGATGTGACCGCTAAGTGCATGGTGGTGTCCCGGATGAGATCCCAGAACAGAAAAAGGATACGATGTTAAAGGCAAGAAACTCTGAATAAAGAGTAGACTTCAGTTAATAACAATGTATCCAATTGGTTCATTTAACTAATGTAAGATGTTAATAAAGTGGGGTGCCTGTGGCCTGAAGTAGCCTGCCTCCTTCCTGTGACAGAATCTGTCCTTAGCCAGCTGTGGCCTGTGTTTTGATTGAGCTTGAATAAGTGTAAAAGCCAAGCAGTAGTGAGCACAGCTGAGAAACTTTTGTCACTCTGTTGAGCTAAATTTTTTTTTTAAGACTTTATTTATTTATTTTCAGAGAGAGGAGAAGGGAGGGAGAAAGAGCAATGTATGGTTGCCTCTCACATGGCCCTCACTGGGGACCTGGCCCGCAACCCAGGCATGTGCCTCGAACCGGGACCCTCTGGTTCCCAGCTCGCGCTCAATCCACTGAGCTACACCAGCCGGGCCTCTGTTGAGCTAAAATTTAGTAGGCCTTTATTCGATATTGGTTGAATGGATAAATTTACGAATTTAGAAGATACTGCTTAGAAGCCATTGTAATGTTTCACTGATGTGTAACTTGTATAAATCTCGAGAATAATACTATTTCCAAGCTGCAGAAGGGCCTTAGAGAAATCTTGTCCCCTAACCCTTTCACTTTTTAAAGGAGCAAACTGGCTCAAAGAGGTCAATTAACTTGCCAGGGTCACACAACTGGTTGACCCTTAAACCAGAACTCTTTTTATTATTACCAGCCTCCAGCTTAAATATATTATGTAGCGGTATAATAACATGTCCTAAAGGCTGGTACACGTGTGCTGGCGTGAACCCCTAGTTAGTCCCTCTGCTTCATCGTGGCTCTGATGGCATCGTTTGTAACCGGCCAGTGCCTGCCTGTTGCCTCCCTCTCTCTCCTCTCTGCCTCTCTGTACCGCCCCACCCCTTTCTCTCATAGTCCCCCTTCCACTTCACGTGAATCTATTTCTCTAGGTGCTGTTCCTGCCTGCCCCCACTTATTGTTAGTGAATTCGATACTACTGCAGATGTAAAGAGTTAATCTTGCAATTACACCCCACCCCTAATAAGAAGGCACCATCACCTCCTTGTGGCTTAACAAGGACACCCATACAACTTCCAAATCAAATCAGCAAACGTATTTGATTCTTTGGATCAGTGCTTAATTGGTAGTATAACTAATTCAATTAACAATCCCATTTAATCAATATGTAGAAATCCAACCCTGGTGTTAACCTGGCACAAATCTGAGTTTCAGACACGGTGCTTCCCCTACGTAAGTGCATTGTCATCGCCTCAAACATGAATTATGTGGTTATTACTAACACACTCCTCACCCAACAATTTATTCTTAATCGTGCCTCATGCTTTAGAATGCATTTGTGAACTGTCCTCTCAGGTGCCCTCTAGATAAAAACAAATGCCTCCTGAAATCATCCCTTACACTTCGCTATGTTCAGAGGAACCCTCACAGGATACACAGCCAGTCCAATCGGACTCCAACATACAACTCCCTACCCTAGTTCCCAAGAGTTGGAATAGTTTTAAATGATTCCAAAATTCTGTCATGGCCAAAATTCTCTCTTTACTAGTGTTGTCTAATATAAAAAAGAATCCTTGTTTTAGCCTTCAAAGCTTATCCTTAAAATTCAAGGCAACACATGTTATTGGCAGTCAGGAACCTCGTGGTTATAATGAGTTTATCAACACTGGGTCACAGGACAGCTGAGTTTTGATAGGAATGAAGACTTCGTCGTCTGGAATAGAAAGCAGTACCAGAGTAGGTCCTACACAGCCAAGGACCAGTGGAAGGGTGCTACGGAAACCCAATCGGCATTTCAAATAATCAGCTTATAGGCTTTTAGATAAAATGTACAGTATGAAGATAGTTGATTGATTGGCTAATAGTTAATGCTCAGTTAATATTAGCTATAGTGAACTGAAAGACATTTTTTATGGCTTCAACGAGTTTCCCACCACACAGGGGTGGGGTGGTCATGCTGAGGGGTCAGTGGAGGGACTGGGGCAGAGAGTGGTGTAAGTGCAGGTAACCACCGTTAGAGACCCAGAAAATTAATGTAGGGGCCACGGTGAGTATTGTTTAACGGACAGAGTGTGAAATTTCAAAGTACACTAAATACAGCAAGGATAAAAACTGTTGTGTAGAACCTCGGTTTCAGTTGTCTGTGTGTAAGTGTAACGTGGGGATTGTGGTAAGCAAAGCAAAACACTGCTTTAGATGACTTTCAGAAATCACGATTCTATTTATTCATCTTGCCTCTCCACTTAATTTTATACCACCTGGTCCATGGTAAGTGCTCCATAACTGTCATGCATAACATTAATTAGAAATAACAGAATTCTGGAATCTCAACAACTCTTCAAGGCAGGTATTCTGGCATTGATTTTATAGAAGATAAAGTTACTTGCCTATTCAAACTGACTTGTTCAAGGCCATACAGCTGATAAGCTTGTGCATCTAATATCTGTGATAGGGAGCGATCTGATCAGATCACTGGGGAGAAGTGGGGCGGGGCCGTAGGAGGAGTTTGCAGAGGCAACGGTAAACATCTAGGACAGGATTGGCAGAGAAGCTGAATGCCTCTAGAGCTGGGGTGTCAAACGCATTTTCACCAGGGGCCACGTCAGCCTCGTGGTTGCCTTCAGAGTGCCAAATATAATTTCAACTCCTTAACAGTTAAGGAATAGTTACATTTTTACAGTCCAAAAATTATTTCAGCCCTTTGAAGGCACCTGCAAGGCTGATGTGGCCCCCGGGGAAAATGAGTTTGACACCCCTGCTCTAGAGCATATGGAAATAAAAAGAGGGCTGGGGATCTGACTCACGGGCTCTCTGGCTCCTGGGCTGGCTCTCTCTGGCTTTCGGGCTCTTCTTCCTCGAGAATGCCTGGATGATCGTGCAGCAGCTGCCTGCGTCTCCCAGCAGAGAGCATTTTGGGTGGAAAAGAACTCCAGGCGCAGTTCAGGATCAGGCTGGCCTGGTAGAGGGTGGCAGTGTTATTTTTCTTTTGGTGTTCTAGAGGGGATGAGGTGTTCTGTGAGGCAGAAGCCTGCCATTCTTCCAAAATTGTGTAGCTTTTGTATCTTACATTGTTTTAGTTTGTAAACTAACCCTATAGAAATAAGATAATTAAAACTAACCAGGGGAGCCCTGTCTGGTGTGGCTCAGTGGATTGAGCACTGGCCTGCAAACTGAAAGGTTGCTGGTTTGATTCCCGGTCAGGGCACATGCCTCGGTTGCAGGCCAGTCCCCAGTTGGGGTGTGTGTGAGAGGCAACCAATAAACGTATCTCACACATTGATGTTTCTCTCCCTATCTCCCTCCCTTCCTCTCTCTCTAAAAATAAATAAATTAAAAAAAAAAAAAACTAACAGGGGAATAATAGAACTCAGGTGTTAAGTTTAGCCTTAATTGGTAGGCTTAAGTGAATAAAGCTGTAACTAAAGAGTTAAACAGTTTAGCCTTAATTATAGGCCTCAGTGACGAATTCTTGTGGAAAGTTGTAATTCAAAAATTGTGAAGCTTTTGAATAAAAACTTCTTTCCTTTATCACCAAACCTCTGCCTCTGGAATTTTACCTAGGGTGGTGGGGGGCAGCAGGACCCCAGTGGCCATTCAGCACCAATGGAACCCAGTCAGAAGAGGGATCTAAAAGCCTGAATGTGGGTAGTACTCCACTGTACTCTTCAGAAGCTTGATGATGAAAGAGCAAAAATTAACAGTAGAAATTCGTCAAAAATATTTAGCTAATTAAAAATCAATTCATAAGGCTCTAATAGAAAAATAAATAATTTCAACTTGTAAATTCCTGCTATGAAAATAAGTAAATCTCTTAATTGCATAATCTAAAGTGTCTGTGCCCAAATACCAGTCCATAGATTGGGTACATCACAATCACTGGAGGGGTTTTATAAAAATACAGATTCCTAACCTTCACTCCTGGAGAACTTGATTGAAAAGTGTATATTAATGAAGCCCCAATGATTGTGCACAGACAGGTTTAGGAACCATGGGCCTCGTTAACATTTCCAGATTTAAGTAAGATCTCATCAGATTTTTTTAGCTGGAAGAAACTTTGGACACCCTGTTGTGCTTGCAAATGATAAATAATGCTTCTTGAAGGATCCACAGAGAGAGATTTCGAACAGCATCCAAGCCTGATCGGACGGAGTCCCAAGTCTGACATGGCGCCTGTTATAAATGAGGAGGACGGGAGAAAGCTATGACCCAGCACCCTCCATTTTCCAGTCCTGTATGCCCCCAAACACACACTTTAGTGACCTACGAGCGAAATCCAGGCTTCCTCACTCCTAGTCCAGTTCCTTATTTAAAATAACTTCCAATAAAGCCTATCAGAAATGCTGGTTTCTAGAGCGCTTCTAGCTGGTGTATTACAGAATAAGGCAGCGTTTACTTGACTTGAAAGATTAAAGCAAGTCTGCCCTAATTGTTCCTGCTCATTAATGCCTCAGCTACTTTCAAAGGCAGGTAGAATATTTTATTCCATGATCAGCTACAAAATTTTAAATACTGACATCCCTTGAGGATTAATCAAGAAGA
>PVJI01002758.1:0-107500 GCA_004026765.1 Micronycteris hirsuta | reverse complement strand
ACAGATGAAGCCGGCCTGGCCTCCTACTAAACAGGGAAAGCAAGACCAAACCATCCTCTGCCTAGAGCCAGAGTTCTGCTTTTCAACAAGGCAGCCAGCTCAGGGCTGTGACTCCTCTCTGCTATCACCCTGGCAAGAGTTGCCCCACAAGTAACAGAAAGACAGGCTCCTTGGCCCTGGGTATCCACAGGTCTCTGAGAGCAAGGATGAGGTAGTTTCTAGAAGCTGCTGTTTGAGTTGAGTAATTTCTTGGTGCCTGTTTGTCCATACCATGACTACTGGGTTACCCTAAAAGCAGTCCAAGAATGGGGGAGGAAACAAAAAGACATGTATCATGGGACTTAATAGAACTTAATGATGTTTTAGCAAAATAAGTTGAGTAGCTTACAACAAACAAAAACCAAATTGTTCACCTTGAAACAATATTAGCCCTACATGGGAACAATGCCCCAGTATTCCTGGACTTGTTCTGGTCCTCAGAATGTGGGAAACCCAAAAAATGAAGAACCAAGTAATGTGGATCACAACAGCCTCCACTTACTCCTGGGTGCCAAACACCATGCCATGTGTTCCAGAACTTTTCCTCTTTCATTTGTCACCACAACCTGAAAGGTGGGAAATATCATGCTCATTTTTCAAAGGAAGAACCTGAATTTCAGACAAATTAAGTGACTTTCCTGCAGTCATACAGAGGAGAGACAAAACTGCAATTTAAATCCAGACCTGCCTGTCTTTAATCCAAATTTTATTTTCTTATTTCTAATCTACACAATCCAGCCTCCCAGGGTTGCTCCAGAAGAAAAATACAACCATTCTAAAGTCTATTTAAACTGAAAACACCCATCACCACAGAGAGAGCTGGATTCAAGAGGCTTAAAGAAATGAGAGTTATTCCTAAAAAGACTAAGGAAAGCCGTGAAGGTGGTCCTGGAGACAGGGCCTCAGGAATCTGAGAGTTCGGCTGTCAGGATTTCCACTAACAATTCCTGGGCTTTCAGAACATCACTCGGTCTCCCTGCCCATGTGCTTTACTTCCTCTAGGAGCAGTGGCACCAGCAACCTGCCTGCCTCTCTTAAAGGTGGATTGCTGAATTAGTTACAAACACTGAAATCACTCTAAACTCCTCTGGGAAAAGTCCACCCAAATCATCACTATTACTATATAATCGTATTGTTATCCAAGCTACTCCCACTTATTCTGATCCTCCTTCCAGGCAACACAGTAAAATTCCATCCAAGAGTGGCCCCATGTCTTGTCTTAACCAATGCAGAAGGTGCTAAGTGTCTCTTCTGAGTAGAGTTAAGGTGTGCGAGATTCTCTGTATCCTTTCTGCCTTCTGGCAGTGATGTGGGAGGACATTGAAATGAAGCCTCCATCAGCTTCAGTCCCTGGAGTGACCGGATGAGCAGAGCCTCCCTGCAGACCCTTGATGGGTAAGAAGCATGAGTGTCAAGGTGCAGAGATATTTGGGCTAGTCTGTTACTGCAACCCAACCCAACCATCTGACAGATACAAACCACATAGAAGATCTGTTTCTGGAGAATACCAACAAGGGAAACTGGCCAGAAAGTAAAGGAACTGAATGAAGAAAATCCATTCATTTAATAAATAAATTATTAAGCACTTACTTTCGTGACAGGGTGTGATGATGTGCTGGAGACACATTATCTTCCTGAACTAGGAAATCCGAAGGGCATGTTCTATTAGAAAAACAAGTTATATTCTTTTAAGGAACTGATGTAAAGTTAGGGAAAAATGCATTTGACATATATTTTTAACTATCAAAATTGATTTCTAGTCTAGGAAAAATAATTTCCTCCCCAGAGTTATCTACAAATCTACCTCTCCAGCAAATGTGGTTAGATGTTTGCATTCTCTTTAATTCTCTATAGTTATTAATTCATAAAAGTACAGCTAACTACACCTAAAAGAGGGAAAACGTTAAACTTCTTTTAAATATATTTTATTGATTATGCTGTTACAGTTGTCCCATTTCCCTCCCTTTATACCCCTCTGCCCTGTGCACCTCCTCCCACCTGCATTCCCCTCCTTTAGTTCATGTCTATGGGTCATATATATAAGTTCTTTGGCTTCCACATTTCCTACACTATTCTTAACCTCCCCCTGTCTATCTTCTACCTACCATTTATGCTACTTCTTCTCTGTGCCTTCCCCCCCTCTCCTCCTCTTACTGCCCTGCTGATAACCCTCCATGTGATCTCCATTTCTGGGATTCTGTTCCTGTTCTAGTTGTTCGCTTAGTTTGTTTTGGTTCGGTTGTTAACAACTGTGAGTTTGTTGTCATTTTACTGTTTATATTTTTTATCTTCTTTTTCTTAGATAAGTCCCTTTAACATTTCATATTATAACACTGGGTGATGATGAACTCCTTTACCTTGACCTTATCTGGGAAGCACTTTATCTGCCCTTCCATTCTAAATGATAGCTTTGCTGGATAGAATAATCTTGGATTGTAGGTCCTTGCCTTTCATGACTTCGAATACTTCTTTCCAGCCCCTACTTGCCTGCAGTTTCTTTTGAGAAATCAGCTGACAGTCTTATGGGAACTCCTTTGTAGTAAACTCTCTCCTTTTCTCTTGCTGCTTTTAAGATTCTCTCCTTATCTTTAATCTTGGGTAATGTAATTATGATGTGCCTTGGTGTGTGCTTCCTTGCGTCCAGTTTCTTTGGGACTCTCTGAGCTTCCTGGACTTCCTGGATGTCTATTTCCTTTGCCAGATTGGGGAAGTTCTCCTTCATTATTTCCTCAAATAAGTTTTCAATTTCTTGCTCTTCCTCTTCTCCTTCTGGCACCCCTATAATTCAGATGTTGGAACGTTTAAAGATGTCCTGGAGGTTCCTAACCCTCTCTTCATTTTTTTGAATTCTTGTTTCTTCATTCTGTTCTGGTTGAATGTTTCTTTCTTCCTCTTTGTCCACACCATTGATCTGAGTCCCAATTTCCTTCCAGTCACTGTTGGTTCCCTGTACATTTTCCTTTATTTCACTTAGCATAGCCTTAATTTTTTCATCTAATTTGCGACCATACTGAAACAATTCTGTGAGCATCCTGATGACCAGTGTTTTGAACTGTGCATCAGACAGGTTGGCTATCTCTTCGTGGCTTAGTTATATTTTTTCTGGAGCTTTGATCTGTTCTTTCATTTGGGCCATTTTTTTTCTCACAGCACCTGTTACATATAAAGCAGAGCCTTAGGTGTTCATCAGGGCAGGGTAACCCACGTCGCTGCCTTGTGATGCTGCCTGTGGGGAAGGGGTCTGAGAGGAAGCAATGGCGCTTGCTCCACTCTCTGCCAATTTTTAGTCACTTCTCCTGCTACCCACAAGCAAATTGGGCCCTTCTGGTGCTGATTCCAGGTAGGTGGGCTTCTGTACGTTCTAGGATCCTGTGGGTCTCTCCAACAAACTCTCCTGTGAGGCTGGGAGTTTCTCCCACCTCAATCCCCACAGGTGTTTTCAATCGGTGGTTTGAGGCTTTATTTCCCCGAGCTGGGACCCTGGGCTGCGTGGTCTGTTTCACTCCCAGTTGTTCTTCCCGGTTTATCTGCACGCAAATGTGGGACTGCCCAGTCCACAATCTGCCACCTTGCCTGCCCTGGTCCTCCAGCTGCCCGGGTCCTCTCCACCTGGCTGCCCATCTCCACCCCTCCTACCGGTCTGGATGCATGTTTCTTCTTTTACTCCTTGGTTGTCGGACTTTCATACAGTTCGATTTTCTGTCAAACTGTTTTTTGGTTTTAATTTTTAAATTTGTTGTCCTTCTTTTGGTTGTGGGAGGAGGCGCAATGTGTCTACCTACACCTCCATCTTGGCCAGAAGTTGGAAAACTTTTTAAACTTTAATTCCAAGATGGTGTCTACCGTGTCTATAGACTTCTGCTAAATGCTAATATTAAAGACCAGGATTTAAATTTTTAAAAAATAGAACCTATACTCTAATGGGGAATCAATCTTTATTTCTACTTAGAGCCAAACACATAAATTAATCAACGCAAATGTGGTTTCCCTCATTTAATGAGATTTATACAAACTTCAGTTTTGTTTGTGAGAAAACAATTGTCCGTTGTCAGGAGCACACACTACAGCTTCAGTCTTCTGTTTGACTCCGACGGGCTTGCTTCCCGGGGCCAGTAAGGTTTTCACATTTCTAAGCTGTGACATCCCATCATAAACAACCTAAGAGTACATAGTATAAAATCTTAGAAAAAAACTTTTTTAGAAGATTTGTTATGTGGAAAAATGTCAAATTCCACAGTCTCATGAATATTTTTTCAAATCTTTTCAGTTTTCATAATTGTTGGTAAAACTGTAGTTTGCCTTAAGTTTTTTTATATTACAGAGCAATTCATGTCTTTAAATATAATAGATATTTACATGTGTATGTACACACATACATATATAAATAAATACATGTGTATATTTAGGCTAGAACAAAAGTAGATTTACTGCTGTTTATATGGAAAAAATACAATAATAAATAATAATACAAAAATAAACTCTGTGTTTTCCATACTCACAATTGTAAACCTACTTTTTCCCCACCCTATATATATATTGGGTTGGCCAAAAAGTTTATTTAGTTTTTTTCTGTATGATGACTCTAGTAGTGCTTAATTGTCTTTAACTTGATGCAAAATAATTTTGTTAGATTGTATTATAACAGCTGTCATATCAGCATGCACTTAAAAAAACTTATCAAAATTGGTGAATTTTTGTGCAGCCATTTTAATATTGAAGATGGAAAAAAATACACAACATTTTTGGCATATTAAGCTTTTTTATTTCAAGAAAGGTAAAAATGCCTAAAAAGATTTGTGCAGTGTATGGAGAATGTGCTATGATTGATTGAATGTGTCAAAAGTTGGTTGTGAAGTTTCTTGGTACTGTTGACATTTTGGCCAAATAATTCTTTGGTGTGGGGCTGTCTTATGCAGGGAAGATGTTCAGCAGCACCCCTGGCCTCTGACCACTAGAAGCCAATAGCAGGAGAGAGCCGACATACTCAAAATATCCAATAAAGTTATTGGTGAAAATGAAAAAGATGTCTTTTATTTTATGGAAAAAACTAAATGGACTATTTGGCCAGCCCCATATATATGTACACATACACACACATTCAAAAGCCAAACTGAAGATATGTGGTGTTGGAGGCAAGTCTCGGGACAAAGTTAGAGAGAGATCGTGGAGCGATCAGAAGCAGCACTACACGGGGAAAATGCCCAGCTCAGCTACTGCCAGTCTTTGTCCTCTGGGCAATTCCCTCACCTTTCTGCACTTCTGCCATTTCACCTATAGATGCAGGAGATCAAGCCAGAGATCAAGCCAGATACTCTTGAATGCCCCGTCTTGCTCATCCATCCATGGATCTACTACTGAAGCTGCTTCTGGTTTGCAAATGTTATTGGGTAAGTTAAAAGTCTCTGTGATTAGGATTCCAACTGGGTAGAAATATGTCAGCCAACAGCAAAAAGGAAAACTGAAACATGAAAAAAGTTATAACATCAGAAATGGTGAGATTGCTTCAGACTTTTTCTTCTTATCTTCTTTCTCTGAATTCACTTAATGTTATTGCCTCATTATTTTTATGATTTCACAAATTAATAAAAGTTAAATAAACAGAACAGCCTCTGTGGAGGGCAGTGTTTATAATGACAATCAGAGTGTCAACTCATGTTGGTATATCCCTTCTTTATATTTATGAGCATACAACACTTACACAAATCCACATGGTTATCAATTTGAATTTTCAACAAACTTCTTTTAAGCAACACAGGTTTTTTGCTGTTGTTTAATAACCTAGTTTGGTGAACATTTTCATTTTTCAATTGTCTGCCTTGGCACTGTGCCATGTCTAATGATACCATCGCACCGTGTCCACTCAGGCACACATGTTTGCAGACACGACAAAGCTGGCATTCTCGGGCTAATACTTATGCCAAAGGTCATAAAAGTCATGTTAAGCAGAAGTGCCCGGGGAATTTGGGTCTCTCTCTATTACCTTATTTTCTCCCACTGTCCAAGTTTTGACAACATAATGTGATTACATAATAACTCAGACAGGAAGAAAATTAGACACCATACAGGAAACCCAGGTGAGGCCCCTACGGAGTTATCTGAGCTTGTTACCCTGCTGCATGTGAAATCAGGCAAGAAACAAACTTTTGAGCATTTGGGAGCCTTGCAAAGCCCTACTCACTTCACCATCCCACTGCCACTTAACAAAAAACAATCCTTTTCATGAGAGAAATTCTGCCATTTAGAAAATGCTATTTTCTCCAAATCACACATTGATAGTAACAAATGACTTATTTCAATCCACAAAAAAAACTTGGTGGTCCAAAGAACCAAAAAAGTCAGGGATCTCCTTCCCCTTGTTTTAACATAACCCTGAGAAGAATCTTTTGGATCCCTGGCTGTTATAAGGACCTAGTTTCTGAATAGCATGTTCTGAACTATTAGCACCAAAACCACCTATAATCCATAAAGAGAAGTCAGGGTTTTAAAATGTCTTTCTTTCGGAATATTTGAATAGTTTTCCCATGAATTCTGCATCCCACAAACCTAAGAGCTCACCAGAAAAGCAGGCTCTTCCTTGCCTGCAAGATATCAAATCTGGTGGCTGCCAACCCTCTCTGAAGTTCACCAAGAAAGGAAATGCCACTGACACAGACCCCTTCTCCACAGTGAGACCCACTTCAGCATTGACATGCCTCCTTCTCCCTCAGCAAAGTACAACTGCACGAAGCAGGAAGCCAACAGGAGTCCTTGGCAACAACCAACAGAGTGAGACCATAGTTCAGCAGCATTTTCCCTCCTCATAAGCTTCGATCATTCATCTCATGATCATTTTGAAGGTGGTTCCTGTTTTCTTCTCCAGCTAGTGATCAAGCTTTTATAATAAACAAATAGAGTTTTTAAAATGTCTCTGGTCTTGTCACATTTTTGAACACGCTTTGTCCAAGATTGGGAGAGCCTTAAAGAAAACAAGGAACTGTGAAGGGAGGCAGTAACCTGTACAATATTTGCCTGAGAAGCCCTGAGACCATGAACTGTGTGGTCTAACACAGCAGATAAGGACCTAGACTCTGGAGCCAAAATATCTGGGTTGTTATCTCCGCTCCAACATTTACCAGCTATAATCTTGGGCAACTGACTTCATCTTTCTATGCCTCTGTTTCTTCACCTGTGTAACAGGGATATACAGTGCCTTCTTCACTGGGCCACTCGAAGACTAAATGAATAGTTATACCTGGTACAAGGCAACTGCTACGTATTTGCTATTACCACCGTACGTCTTTGGATAAGTAATCAGCTCCTCACCTTAAGGTTCTGTTTTCAAAATGAAATTAACAATATCCTTATCCACCCAACTTACCTTTGGGGGTTGTTGAAAAGATCGAATAACCCAATTCACATGAAAAGTTCTTTGGGATGGAACAATACTTCACATAATATCTGTAATATATTACTTTTGATATAATATTATAACTCAGTCAATTAAAATGGATTCCTTTATTTTAAAGGAATTTAATAAAAAAGAAAGAAAACCTACTCTGGATCGGCCAGAAACTCCATCGCGGGCCAAGCCGAGGGGAAGACTAGGAAGGAAATGTCCAGTGGGCTCTTTCCTTCCGACAGTATATTTAAACCCCACTCTGTGGCATAAATCTGGGGGATGTAATGACAAAGCTGTATCACAATGGCTCTGTGGCAAGTCATTTGTGGTTGCTCTGAGAAAAAGATACAACACTTTCTGATCAATTCTATCTTACTACGAGAGTCCTCTGAAATCAGAAACTTTGGGGGCTAGTAATTGCTAGGCAATGCAATTCCTGTCCCCAAAACTGTCCTGGTGAGGACTGGCAGGTGCTCCTGTCAGAACTGCCCAACCCCAACAGCCAGCCAGGACAAATGAGGATTTGGAGCCTGGGCCTCACAACGGCAAGCCACCCACTGTCCTGAATGTTGGCTAGTCTGAACTGCTGGACTGAAATGACCAGTTTTGTTAATGCCATGTGAGCGTGGTTGGAAGCAACCAGGTGCCGAACGTGTCAACTCCATTGACACTCCTAGTCAATACTGAATGTCTCTCCCATTTTTTTATCCCGTCATTCCCTAATGCCACACACCCTTGACAGTGTAACTATAAGTCTTCTTCAAACTGCCCCATTTTTCTCTTTCTCCCTAAAGAGATGTATCCTGGGCTATCAGAACTAATCCTGCTTACGTCGGATTCCACTTCCATTTCCATTCCCTCCTCCTAAAAGCTCATCCCCCTCTTTTTTTTTTAAACTCACCACGCATGCAAAGACAACTTTACCATTACATATTTATGAAAATAATAATAATAATAACTGACATTTATTCTGTTTACTCTAAGCTAGTCATTGACCTCAGTATTTTGCATTAATTATCTCACTTGATCCTAAAACAACTCTCTGAGGTGAAGATTATTATTAACCCCTTTTACCTAGGAACAGACTAAGGCACAGAGATGGCAAATAAGGTGCTGAAGGCCACACAAGATTCACATAGGGTTATCTAGACACTGGTAGAACCAGGATATGAGTCCAGAAAGTCCGGTGCACAGAGCCCCAGATCTTGGCAAAGCACGGTGTACCGCAATAACGCACGCATGGGAACGTGTGTCTTCCCAATTATACAACCCAGAGTCACTTCACTTCACACGGGCTTCCCTAGGGATGCTGACCCAGGGAAACTTGTCTCAGATTATCTTTCAAGGAACACAAGAAAGGACCACTTTCGGGCTCTTTGGGTGACACAATATAGTCTCTTAGCTCAATCCCAGGGACCCAATGTTCACACACATAACTATGTGTGACTGTATGAATGTTCCTCCTTGCTGTGTACAAACTTCCAAAAACATACTTACACCTTTGGAGTGAGATACCATATCTCTGTCAGTCAAAGTGTAGTCAATAGGTGGCCAAGAACTTATTGGATAAGTAATCAGCTCCTCACCTTAAGGTTCACCCTGGGAACACACCATGGTGAAGACAGCACTCATGGACCCTGCCCAGATGGAGAGGTTTACAGGCTAGTGGGGAAGGCAGACATAGAGAGAATGACTATAAATAATTAAAGGGATAATGACAAGAAGGCAAAATGCTCTAAAGAAAAATACAGGGTGCTTTTGAGAAAATGGAGGGAAAGAGAGAGGTAGCTAATTTCTTTTAAACCCATGATATCCTTCTTGGAATCGGAACTGAATGATTTCAAAATTGCTCCAAATCCTGAAATCACTTAATAAATATTTCTGAATTAATGTCCTAGACAAGGGAAATGTGTGTAATGCTTGCAAACCAGAGAAACACATGGCAGTCTCTTTACACTCCCAGTATAAAGTTGGAATGAGCTCGACCAGAGAGTGGCGGAAAATACAAGGCACTCTGTGCTGTGGTTCATCACTGCCCACACTAGCTACACTAGCGGGTTGTTTTAGGCCTTACTTTCATGAGGCTTAATACAATCAGGAAGGGCTTAGATGCCCAGCCAGGATAAATACCCCACCAAGGGTTTGATCAAGGAGAGAACCAAAACCCACCGGCCTGGGCTCTCACACAGTGCCCAGACACACATGTGGGCGGCTCCAGCAGCCAAAAATGCTGGCCCCCTCTGGGGTCTCCCCACAGCCCACCAATCAACACATTCTTCAAGTAGCCTCAGGCTGCTGAAGCTCATAATCAGACCTGGATTGGATTGCAAACAACTCTATAATGCCAGTGCTGGCTAACGTGATTAGGCACAGAGCATTAGCCAAACAAAAGGAACGGAGGACGAGGCAGAAAGGGAGACTGAGAGAAGAAAGGAGTGTGCGGTCTGCACAGGGCGGGGGGGTGGGGGGGGGGAGTGGAGAAAGACTATGATACTCTGAAAGAGAGGAAAGTCAAAGTCAAAGGAGTGCCTCCACCCAAATCATTTATGGCTTGGCCGAGGGGCTAATCAGGCAGTTTACCAATATCAAGCACCTACTATGTGCCATTGTCTCCACACTGAGATCGCTGCAATGAACAAACAGTTCTGGCCGCTCCCCTCATCAAGCTCACAGCCTACCATTACAGCCCAGTGCTCAAGGTGCCCATGAAGGCTTTACATATTTTTACAACAGATTTTTGGGAAGCAGGAATGAATGGATGAATGAATGAATGACTGTGTGAATCAATGAATGAATATAAACTGATAAACAAATGACTAACACACTATGGTGGTGAATTCTGTGTCAACTTGGCTAGGCCATGGTGCCCAGTTGTTTGGTCAAACACTAGTATAGATGTTACTGTGAAGGGAATTTTTAGATGAGATTAGTATTTGCAGTCAAGTCATAATCTAGGCAGGCCCAGTCATTTGAAGGCCTTAAGAGCAAAGACCGATGTTTCCCAAAGTAAAAAGGAATTCTGCCCCAAGATGGCAACATAGAAATTCTGCCTAACTTTCTGGCCTGCTGGCCTATCCTACAAATTTTGGACTTGCCAGCCCCCACAATCGTGTGAGCCAATGTCTCAAAATCTGTCTCTCTGTAAATAGACATAAAGATACAGACATAGATATAGATAAGCTTTAACTGTATGGATAGGATATCTGTATCCTATTGGTTCTACTACTCTGGGGAACCGTGTCTAATACATCCATTAAATATGCCCATTGATTATAAAGCAGGCCCTAATTCCAGGAATGTAAAAACTTGTACTTCTTAGAATTAAGGCCATAAGGTCATTATAATTAATTTGACCTTTATCCGAATAATGTGGATTACAGAGAAGAAACAGAGGATGCCGCAGGAGTCAGTGCAGAGAGAACCACCCCCCCACCCTGCGAAACTGGGAGGCCACAGTGCGGAGTCAGCAGGAAAATGAAGCATGAGGGGGCATTCCCAGCCAGAAGACAAGTGGCAGAGGAGAAAGGAGAACTTCTGGTAAAGTTCAAGAAAGCCTGAATGCACTGCCCACAAACTCACCGCCACCACCTGCAGCCATTACCAACTCACACTGCCCCCAGCCCAGTCCCCTGAATGAGCCCCACCAGCCTCTTCCCCAGGTCTTGGGAAAGCTGTCCCAAAGCAGAGCATCACCCCGTGGGCTCAGGCCTCCAGCTTCCTCATTCTGAGAAGGAAAAGTCAAGAGCCATGAGCCCACACCCGACTTGTACAATCCCAAAAGGGTTAATTCCCAACCCCCCTGCCTCCCCCCACTGTAAGTAGCGGCAATCTTTCCTAATCATTTCCATTTCTATTCCTCTTTAATTCTCCCATTCCCCTCTTTGTTTTCATGACCTGTGGGAACCTGAACTCCAGCTGGAGGTAGAGTCTGCCTTTATACTTAAAGCAGATATTTAAGCAATTATCCTGTCACTGGGCCTTGCCTTGCCTCCTCCATATGGGTTGCTCCCAAGCAAGGCATTTGGTTTCTCCTTTGTTCCCAGTACACTGAGTAAAATTGTTCCAGAAAGCCCTTGCCCTTAAGAAACAGGGCTGGGAAGACGAGGGTAAACTGAGCTGGAGACCTTCAATGTCAAAAAGGAGGCCTCCTGGGCTCTGTCCCACCCGTCCCTGACCCCTCCCCGATGCAGGACATGCTGTTCCCCTCCAGCAGCAGAGCAATAAGAGGACTCACACTTGCTCCTTGACCAGAAGCTCAGGTGGTGGGAAAGGACGTGGGTGTGAGGAGGCAGTGAACACTGTCTGCCACCTCCATGGGCTGCAGGTGCACAAGCATCCCTAAGGCCCTGCTGGCTCAGCGGCAGGAGCTAGAAATCAGGCAGCCACAAGCAATGCAGGTAAAGCCCCAAACGTGTTTGCTGTGACTTGAAGGTAGCATCACAAAGAGCACTAGGGTACCCACAGAGGACCTCTGGTATTAGTTTCCTAGGGCTGCTGTGACAAATTACCACAAATTGGGTGGCTTACAACAAGTGCATACTCTCACAGTTCTAGAGGCAAGAAGTCCAAAACCAGTAACACTGGGCCAAAACTCCCTTCAGAGGGACTGAGAGAGAATTCTTTGCCTCTTCCAGCTTCTGGTGACTCAGAGCATTCCTTGGCTTATGGCCACATCACTCCAATCTCTGCCTCTGAGGTCACATTGCCTTCTCCTCTATGTGTATGCCTAATCTCTCCCTGCCCCTCTCCTAGAAGGACACTTGTGATAGCACTGAGGGCCCACCTGCGCAATCAAGACTATCGTTGCATCTCAAAATCCATAAGTTAATCACATGTGCAAAGACTTTGCCATATAAGGTAACGTTCATAGGTCCCAGGGATTAGGAACTGCTCTCTTCGGGAGGGACCATTATTCATCCTATTAAACTTCTCTCCAGCAATCTTCTTCTGCTTCATCTCAGAATAAGAGATGGGTCTAAGAGGAAAGGTGGGCTGGGCTTCTCTTCCATACTAAACTCCTGGGTATTGAGGGGGAACCAGAATCTTCTCAGACAAGCAGTGGCCAGCTCATTCACACCCACAGAGATCAAAAGGAAGAGAGTGGATTGGGGTTTAATGCCCCACTGTAAAAAAAGAAAAAATGGGCAGAATTAAGTCACACAAAGAGGTCAGGGCTAAATTTTATATCCAATATTTACTACCAATGTTGCTTTGACCAGGTTAACCTGATGTGTCTGAGCCTCAGTTTCCAAATCTATAGAATGGGCACAATACTCCCTACCTCACTGAGAGGTTATAGGGATAATTAAGTACTCCCCATGTGCCAGGTATCATGGTAAGAACTTTGAAAATATTTTCTACCTTAATCCTTGGAGAGAAGTGTAAAGTAAGTATTTTTATCCCCATTTCCCAGGTAAGTTAATGGAGGCTCAGAAAAGATATACAATATGCCCAAGATTACACAGCCTGAAGTAACTCACAGAGTCTTGCTTGACAGCCAGGTCTGACTCCAGATCATAAGGCGATCAGCACAAAGAGAAGTCAGCCCTGGTCTCCTCCATGGCTGCACATCAGAATCCCCCGGGGAGCTAACACTCTGTAGATGCCCAGCCCACCCTGAGCAGCTGAATCAGCATCTCTGGGGTAGCGTCTGGATACTTGATGAAAGCTCCCACGTGACCATTGTGCAGCCAGTGCTGAAAGCCACCTAGTTAAATAAACCTCTTCCTCTTCTCGTGCCGGGCAAGGGCAGGCCTTCCTCCAGCCCACACACCCCACTCCAGCCAGAGCACCTGCTCTCTGATTTCCAACTGCAAGCTCTTCCTGATAGCCTTGACACCCGATCTAACAAGAAACAGCATTCCTTGCTAAGCAAAGAATGTCCTCGGTTATCCAGTCATTTATTCACGAATCCGTTCAATGAACGCAAACTCCATGCTACTTTCTTTCCAGACCCTAGAACAGTAACTGACACTTAGTAGGTGTTCAGTGAGTATGATTATTTCATACAGGGAGTTGTAACAGTTTCTTTGTTACTCACCCCTTACATATGTTTCTTTCCCATTTTGACTAATTCTCTTCATTCTGGGTGTCCCTGTGTGGATCTGTCTCCTGCTCTACCTATTTCCTCCCTTATCGCCTGAGATAGGCTAAACCGGTGACTTTCAACTGGTGTGCTGCAAGAACTTTTAAAACATGCAATGCCTGACTGTTTGGTCTGGGGCACTTACCTCTGTTCCCTTAGATTGTCAAATTAAAAAAAAAAAATGACAACAGTCAACACAACAATAGCCATCCAGTGTGAATGAATCAAAATAATAGCTATTTTTTGTCAGATTGGCAAAAAAATGCAGTATATTTTTTGGTGTGCCGCAGAATTGCAGTAATTAGTTTATGCGTGTTGTGAGATGAAAAAAGGGGAAAATCGCTGGGCTGAGCAATGTCTGTCCCCCCAAAAAATATCATTGTTCTAATCCCCAGAATCTCTAAATGTTCCTTTATTTGGGAAATATCTTTGCAGATGATGATTAAGAATGTTGAGATGAGGACACATCCTGGATTATCTGTGTGGACTCTAAATGCCATAACAAGTGTCCTTATAAGAAAGAGACAGAAGACAAAGAGGAGAAGGCAGTGTGACTACGGAGCCAGAGACTGGGGTGATCTGGCTACTAGCCAAGGAATACCCTGAGCCACCAGAAGTTAAAAGAGACAAGGAACAGATTTGTCCCTAAAGACCTCAGTGCAAACGCAAGCCTGCTGGTATCCTCTTTGGACGCAGCGATAGTGGTTTTGGAATTCTGGCCTCCAGAACCACAAGAGAATAGTCTGCTGTTCGTACTTTGTTACAACAAGCACAGGAAACTAATATGCCATGTATCCTGACCTTTACCTTATGCCTACCCCTGGGCTCTGACCACACCCCATCTGGCCCCCAAAGCCGGTCTACCTCATGCCAGATTATCATCCCACATCATCACTCTAGGAGTTTTAATCCACCTGCTCACTCCTGGGGTTGGATGTCCTTGCTAGGCCAGAAGGACACATTGCCAGATACCAAGTTCAGAGTTTCTAAGATAAGACCTTGGGTGAAGAGAACTGGAATCTAAGACTGACCTTAAGGAACCATCAAACTCCATTCCATAGACCGCCCAGCAAGCTGGTTCATGCTGGAGAATGCTGAGAGTAGAGTCAGGCAGAAACTGAACAAGCTCAGAAAGGAAAGCAAAAAGCTGGAAACCCCCTGCTTTCCCACTTCTCTTGTAGCTTCTCCATCTTATCTGTGCCTGCAGAGGACCATGGGTCTCTCATTGCTTTTAAGGACAATCCCTCGCATTCATGTAGCACATAGTGCTTTTGCAGAAAGATTTCTGCATCCATCACTTCATCTGAGATTCACCCTGGAAGAGTAGGTAGGAGTGTCACTGTCCTTTTTTACAGGAAATGTTTGAACACTCAACTGGGGGCCAACGGTTTTAGATGTTAGTCTAACAATCAGTCCAACACAAGAGTGTGTCTCCTGCCCCCGAATCCAGAGCGCTACCCAGTTCGCTTCACCTCTTGCCTACGTGCTTCTGTGGCATACACACTCAGAGCTGCAGTACAGACGCACATCTAAATCAACAGCACATCCATCTGCACACTTCAGATGGATTAACTCATTTCATCCTCACAACAGCCCCATGAGGCAGGTGCTATTCATTATCCTCACTTTGTACAGGAGGGAACCGAGGCGCAAGGAAATTTAACCATTTGTCCGAGGTCTTATTATTAGTACATGAAGGAGTCAGGGTTTGAACCCAGGCAATTTGGCCCCAGAGTCTGTGCTCTTAACCCAAAGGGAGCTAATGCGTGAGAGTTATGCAAAAATTTCTTTCTCAGAACCAGAACTCCACAAAAGTATATTAAAAACCAACGATGTTCTAAGCGCTCTTCAAAATAAAGAACCAGAGGCAAAATGTAACTAAATTAGCCCTTTAGAATGAAAGTGATAGTGCTTTAAAATTCCTATTGAAAACTCTTTCCACCAGATGTGCCCACTTATAATGTGGTCATCATCAGGCACACGTGTTGGGGGTGCGCACGCGTACCCGCCCACGCTCGCGTCGCGGCAGATGAGCCGCAGACCCTCCAGATGGTTCTCCAGAAATCTCACATCAGGGCTCCCCCAGTGCCCCTGCTCCATCAAAGGGACTTTGAGTTTGGGTAAATTAACAACATCCCTGCTCTTTATTTATCTCCCTTCTGACTGTGATAAATAGCCCTTGGGAATCCTTCCTATAACTGGGTTGAGAGAGGAATGAAACATCCCTGCCTACACTTCACACCAATATGGATAGTAGGATATATATTGCAAGTTAACTGTGTTCTAGCCTCACAGTACATGTTTTCAGTTCCCCACAAAGTAACAAACACACTCATTGCCATCATTCCAAAGCCTTACTAGTTACCCTGACCATGTGGGGCAGGACGCCAGCCCTCTGTACAAAGGACTGCACTTCCCTATAAAACTGACAGTCTAACCCGTATGTTTGATCATGATGACATTGGCTGATGTATGGATTTGAGGAAGTCTTCCAGTATAACGATTTTTTGTATAGATGTGAAAACTGAGGTCCAGAGATGGAAAATGTAATGACTGTATTGGCAGACTAGAAAACTTGGAAAAACCTTCATGAAGAGAACAACCAAAAAATATGGGCAATATACAAAAATTATCTGGCACTGGAGATGTTCCAAGACAGGGAAGAATTACATGACCTAGTATGAGGGATAAAAATGAAACCCAGAGAAAACTGTCTGGCATTTAAGGCTACTTTCCCCCAGACTCTAGGGGCTCAGCCAACTCCAGGACAGGTGACTGAGATGTGTAAAACTTAACAGACATTTTGACAGCTATCTTGCAGCTAGGAAAAAGAATTCAAGTTCAGGACCCACCAAGACAGAGAGACTAGTAAGTCCGAGTTTGGGGTTGGGGTAGGAAAGGGGCATATCTTTATCCCAGGAGTAAAGTTGAACCAAATATAAACCAGTCTGCACAGAGACCAAGAGCCGAGTTTGAACCATCCATCCCTGATTACATCAAGATGACCTTGAATTTCTAAAGGCCCTTAGTTTCCAATAAGAAATAAATTAAATCCTCTCTCTCTACAGTAAGATACCTTTATGCTAAGCCTCAAATTATGCCAAATTTTTTCCTATGCAATATCTAGTACTCAATCAAAAGTAACCACGTATACAGAACAACCCAAATAATAGTTATCAGATAACTGTGCCTAATATTTTAAAAGAATTTAAAGCCAAAATGAAAAATTTTAATCATCAACTGGAAACTACTTTTGAAAAGGAAATAAATACACTAAAAAATATAACACTACAACTAAAAATTTATACTAACTAAAATTTTTAAATCAATGGAAAGTTTTAACAAAAGATTAATTGGGAATTAGAGTATAAGTCAGAATAAAATGTCCAGAACTAAGTACTAAAAGATAAAAGGATGAAAAATAGAAAAAAAGATCATACAGTAAATCAAGATATTGCATAGGAAGAAAAGGTCTAAGTAATGTAACTATTGTCACAGAAAAAGAAGAGAGAGAGAGAATGGAGGAAGAGCAATATTTAAGTGTATTTTCTAACATTGCTGAAACAAAAAAGCACAAATTCAAGAAGCACTTACTTATGAATATCAAGTAGGATAAATACTAAAAATATTTTAATCATATCTACTCAAAAGGAAAAAACAAAAATTAACAAAAAAAGGGGGGTGGTCTTCAAATTAAAACAAAAAAATTACAAAAGCAGCAATAAAACTCACAACTGACTTCCCATCGGAGACAGTACATCTGACAATAATGTGATAATATCTTCAAAGTGCTGAGGAAATAACTGCCATTCTAAAAATCCTATACCCAGCTAAAATGTCCTTGAGAAATGGCAATGAAATCAAGATATTTTTCACACAAATGAAAACAGAGGATTTGTCAGTAGACTTGAACTAAAGAAAATGTCTATCTCGACACAGAAGGAAAATGATCCTAGATGAAGCTTAAAGATGCAGGAAGACATGCTGAAGAGTGCAGAAAGGGTAAATATGTGGGCAAGCTAGATCAACAGTTACTATATAAAATAATAATAATTTGGTTTTGTAAAATTTTAAGTATCTATAAATTAAAATTTCACAGTAGTATATAAGTTGAAGGGGGGAAATATACAGTATTGTAGGGTCTTTGCTTTAAACAGTAAGTGATGAAAGTTCGTGTTTATTTTTTACTTGTGTCAAGACATGTATGTACATTTTTGAGTAACTAATATAATTATTACCAAAAATATAACCATAACAACCACAAAAATATAACTAACAAGCTAACAGCAAGTGAAATAAAGAAGAAATAATAAATTCAAAAGAAAGCAAAGAAATAACATGGAATAGTATAGGTAAGACAAATATGAAACAAATAGCACATGTACAGATTTAAACCCAAATATTCACAGTTGTATCAGAAAGCAAGTGGATAAAATGTTCCAATGAAAATAGAAAAATTGTCAGACAGAATAAAACCCCAAAATTCCTGAGTTAAAGAAGGACTCTTCACAATGATAAAAATTTCAATTGACTGGAAAAGTCTATCACTTTAAATTTATATGTAGGTATTAATACAGCCAGTCACCAGTGGGCTAGGTTCAAAGTGATGAGAAAAGAATGTCCCTGACTTCACAGAATCACCTTAAATGAAGACAAGAAAAGGAAGAAGGAGGAGAAAAGTGAAAGGAACATGAGGTGAGTCACAGAGATAGGAAGGAAAGAAATGGAAAGAGAGAATGAGAATAGACCTGGATATGAAGAGGGGGGAAATTTTAGGAAAAATAAAATAGAGTGCAGAGAAAGAAGGGGACAAAAGAAAAGGGGAAAGTATTGGCAGTAAAAATGAAAATGTGTTGAGGGATAAATGATGGAGTCAAAGAGATCCCGCAAATGCATCTTCATCAAAGAAGCTCACCACAAGGGTCCCATCTTCCTGCAGCAGGCTTCTGGCTCTATTCATTTCAAGTATCGAACTCAGTACTGAAATGAGGAACAGCCATGACCATGACCCAGCTTTCTGGCCTCAGAATTTGTACACAAACACGGTGTTCTCCACACCATCCACACCATAAGAGCAAAAACAATCACTCATTTCCCTTCTGCCTGGAAAAGTCAAGAAGTCACAGATCATCTAGCTATGCCCCACCCCAGCCAGACTGCTAGGAGCCCAGTCCTGCTTAGAGTCCTGTCAAATATAAGACCGGAGAGTCCTAAAGCCAGGACACGCCTCAACTAAATCCCAAACTCAGCATTTGATCCATTTTCCCCAGATGGGAGCTGGCTCCTGGGTGAACATGACAGGAAGATGGTTTATGCGTACCTGCTGTCCTCTATCTGCACTGACTGCTCTGTTGTGATGCTTAAAAGCATGCTCTGTTTGTTCGTTTCTGGGGGAAGCACTCATTAAACAGAGAGCTTTTAGTACGTTTTTCAAATACTGGTGCCCAAGACTTTCAGTTGTGAAACTTTTATTTAGCTCACTGATACAATATTAGTAAAAATTAGGGGGTCTTGCAGAAGTACAATATTTATTCAACCAATAATGATAACACAATGGTGAGCAAATCCCTACCAGGACAGAGCTTACATTCTAGTGAAGGAAACATAAAAAGATAAACAAAATCATGACCAGTTTTGATGAGAGATGGGACCAAAAATAACTGGGGAGAGGAGAGAGCCAACTTCAAACAAGATGTTTAGGAAAAGTTTCCCACAGGAGATGACATCTTGATAAGGTGTCAGCCCTATAGCAGCCACAGAAAGCTTTTATAAAGATGGAAGTGCATGAAGAGAGGTCTCAGGTGGGAAGGGACTTTGTTGGGGTGTTTGAGCACCAACAGCCAAGTCCAGGGTTGACTGGTGCTTGGTGGAGATGCAGTAGGAGGGGCAGTCAGGGCAGAGATCGTGCAGAGCCTGTTGGCCAAGATCACCCTGCCAGCTGTGGAAATCTTCCAAAAGGTTTTAAGTAGGAGTGACTTGATCCATTAAACAATTGCAAAAGTCACAGCCCTCAAGGGCAGCTACAGAAGGAAGACTGTGAAACCCAAAGAACTGCCTGGCTAAGAGTCCTGGCACCAGAGCCTGCAGGCAAGCAAGGCCTGCGAAGCTCCCAGTCCTGGGGCCCAGGCTTCAAGTGTTTGAAATGGTCTAAGAGGGATGTTCCTTCAGGAGGGCAGGTCCTGGACGAGGAGACTAAGGCTGTTCTTGTGGCTGTAATTACACTACTGAGGTTATCCCCAGACGGAACGTTGTAACAGTATTTCTGAGCATTGATTCTGTCTAAAACGTGGGCAGCTAGGTCTTATCCAATAAAAAGATACTACAGAGTTAAGCCAGGTGAACTACGGACCACAACAAAGAGAGTCAAACATAAGCCAAAGTGGGAGAGAGAGATGGGAGGTTTTGATGTGGAGATTTTGACCAACATTCCTGTAACGTGGCCCATGACTCATCTGCATCAGAATAACCTAAAGGACTCATTAAAAATGCAGATTCCTGGACTCAGCCAGTCCAGACCTGCTAAGGCGGAATGTGGCTTTGAGTTTGGAAGAGACATTCTATTATGGCGAATGCATTCTTGCCTGCCTAATTATTAGCATAATATAATGTAAAACTAGAAAACACTTGATTATGTGCTGTGAATTTTCCAGAGCCACACAGAACCCTGAGCATCACTCTTATCTTAATGTCTCAATTTTATTTTACAAAAGTATGAGTATTAGAAATATATAGATTTAAATATTTAATAGATTTATATATATTTCATATATAATACATTTAATATATAAATTAAATCTATTATATATTATCTATTATATATAAATCTATTTGGTTAAATAGAAATAGGTAGTTTTATTATATTTTGTTGTTTCTTAACAGCATTATTAATGTGTAATTGGCATACAATAAATTCTACATGTTAAAGTGTGTAAATGTTTGTAATATACACTCACAATCAAGACAGTACTTCCTCATGCCCCTTGAGAATCCCCCTCTCCTGCCCCTCCCCACCTTCACTCATTCCCAGGCAGTCATAGATCTGCTTTCTTTCACCGCAGATTAGTTTGCATTTTCTATAACTTCTTATAAATGGAATCATACAGCATGTTCTCTGTTTTGGTCTGGCTTCTTTCATCCAGAATAATTATTTTGAGATTCATCCATTTTATAGATAGCAACAGTTTATTTTGATTCCTGAGTAATGGTCCATTATATGGATATACCACAATTTGTTTACCCGTTCAACTCGTGATAGACATTTGAGTTGTTTATATTTTTTGGCAATTACAAATAAAGCTGCTATGAACATTTCTGAACAAGTCTTTAAATGGACACATGCTTTCATTTCTCATGGATAAATACCTAGAAATAGAATGAATGTGTCATCTGGTAGCTGTATGTTTAACTTAAGAAACTGCCAAAGTGTTTTCAAAAGTGTTTTCTTTCTTTCCCACCAACAGGGTATGAGAGCTCCAGGCGCTACACACCCTGCGAGCATTTGGTGTGGTCAGTAACTTTTATTGTAGACATTCTTACATATGCGCAACGGTAACGGTATCTCACTGTGGCTTTAATTTGCATTTCCCTTAAGACGATTGCTGTTGACTGGTAAGCATGGACTTACTGGTCATCAGTATATCATTTTTGATAAAATGACAATTTAAATATTTTACCCAGGGGGGCAGGGTTATTTTCTTAAATTGAATGTTGAGATTCGTTATATATTTTTGATATATCCTTTGTCAAATATGTGACCTACATATAGTTTCTCCTTATCTGTAGCATGTCTTTTTATTCTCTTAATGGTGACTGTTGAAAAATTCTTAATTTTGATTAAATCCAATTTATCAATTTTTTGTCCTTTATGAATGATGATTTTTATGTCATATCTAAGATATGTTTGCCTCACCCTAGGTCAAAAGATGCCCTCCTATGTTTTCTTTTTATGCTTTATATTTAGGTCTATGATCTATTTTTAGATAATTTTTGTATACAGTGTGAAGTGAGAATTAAAGTTCCCTTTTTTTTCTGCTTTTTCATATGGATATACAATTGTTCTGGCACCATGTATTGAAAAGAGTTTCTTACCACAACATTGTCTTTGAACCAACTCTATGCTATTCCACTGACCTTCTTATTTCTCTTCATGCCAATACCAAACTCTTGATTATTGTAACTTTAATCCTCCAAACATCGTTCTATTTCAAAGTTGTTTGGGATATGCTAGGTCCTTTACATTTCCTTATGAACTTAAGAATCAGCTTGTCAATTTCTACACACACACACACACATACACACACACACAAAGCCTGTTGACTGGACTTACAGATCATTTGTAAATAATTATAATATCGAATCTTTCAATCCATGAGAACAATATATCCCTCTAATTATTTATGTCCTCCTTAATTTCTTTATTTCTCTTAACACTGTTTAGTAACCTTTAGAGTACAGGTCTTGCACAACTTTTATCATATTTATCCATACTATTTTATATTTTTAATGCTGTTATAAGTGGTATTTTTATTTCCATTTCTGATTGTTGCTAGCATATAAAATGAAACTTCAGTTGTGTATATTGATTTTTTTAATCCTGCAACTTTGTTAAATTCACTTATTAGTTCTAGTAGCTTTTTTGTAGCTTTCACAGATTTTCTACATAGGCAATTATGCTGTGGGCAGTTTTACTTTTTCCTTTCTTATCTGAGGGTCTTTTTGCTTTTTCTTGCCATATTGTACTGCCTAGAGCAAGACGTGTCCAACCTTTTGGCATCTGGGCCACACTGGAAGAACTGTCTTGGGCCACACATTAAATACACAAGCAATAACAAAAACTGATGAGAAAAAAAGGTTTTAAGTAAATTTATGATTTTGTGTTGGATTCATAGCCATCCTGGACCACATGTGGCTCGTAGGCCACAGGTTGGACACCCCTGGTCCAGGAAAATGTTGAATAGAAGAATGGATATCCTTGCCTTTTTCTTGGGCTTAGGGGGAACGCATTCAGTATGTACCATTAAATCTGACGTTAGCTGTAGGCTTTCACAAATACCCATTATTGTTAGGAAGTTTACCTTTATTCTTGGGTGCTTTTATATCAGGAATGGAGTAGATGTTGTCAAAATATTTTGGGTTTGTTTTGTTTTGTCCCTACTGAGATGATCATATCACTTAAAAAATTTTAAACGGGTTAATTGGTGAATTTAATTATTTCATTTAATGTTAAATCAGCATTGCATTGCTGAGAAAAACACCACTTGGCCATAATGATTATCCTTAATATATTATTGGATTTGATTGCTAAAATTTTTTAAGAATTTTGCATCTGTGATCATGAGGATTCGTTAGAGTCGTTTTATTTTCTTGTAATGTCTTTGTCTGGTTATGGTATCACCGTCACACTGTCTCATAGACTGAGTTGAAAAATATTTTCTCATCTTCAATTTTCTAGAAAAGTTTGTGTAGGATTACTATTATTTTTCTTCCTTAAATGTTCAGTAGAATTTCTTCATGAAACCCCATGGCCCTGGAGTTTTCTTTGTCGGAAGGTTTTTAAATATAACTACAATTTTTTTTATATAGGGTTAATAAGATTACCTATTTCTCCTTGAATGAACTTTGGTAGTTTGTACCTTTCAAGGAATTTGTCCATTTAATATAAGTTGTAGAATATATTAGCATAAAGTTCTTCTTTATTATCCTTTAAATATCTGTAAAAATCCAATCATATTTCCTCTCATTCCTGATACTGGTAATTTGTATCTTCTTTCTTTTTCCTTATCAGTTTTACTAGAGATTCATTGATTTTATTGATCTTCCCAAAGAATCAGTTTTAGTTTCATTCATTTATCTCAATTATTTTTCTGTTATCTTTCAAATTGATTTACACTGTGATGTTTAAAATACCTTTCTTCACCTTAATTTCGGTTTCAATTGTCTTTCTCTTTTTAATTTCTCAAGATAGAAGTTGAGGTCATTGGTTTGTGACCCTTTTTCTTTTCAAATATAGACTTTTAGTCTGTAAATTTCCCTTTAAGAGTGTTTTAGTTAGCTACTTCTCACAAATTTTGATATTTTTTCATTTTTTTCTCAATTCAAAATAACTTTTAATTTCCCTTTTGATGATTTCCTTGACCATAGGTATTTTAAGTATGCTATTTAATTTGCAAATATCTGAGGTTTCAAATCAAAATACCTTTGTTATATATGTACTTACCTCCTGGTCAGAGAACATACTTTGATTTGAATCTTATTGACTTATTTAGGTTTCTTTTATATGTCCAGAATAAGGTCTTAGTAAAATATATTCCATGTGAACTTGAAAAGAATGCATGCTCTGTTGTTGGGTAGGATGATCTATAAATGTCAATCAGAACAAGTTTATTCTGAGTGTTGTCCAAGTCTCCCGTACCCTTACTGATTTTCTGTCCACTTGTTCCATCAAGTACTAGTAGAGAGGGGTGTTGAAATTTGACTATAAACGTGGATCTAGTTTCTCTTACAGTTTTCTCAGTTTTTGTTTCCTGTATGGTTAGAACTGTAACATCCTATTGAGAAATTGACACTTTTATCACTATGAAAAGATACTCTTCATTCTTGGTAATATTTTTTGTTCAGAAATCTACTTTGATATTAAAATAGCCACTCCTGCTTTTTTTTTTAATTGGTGTCACCATTATATACTTTTTCTATACTTTTACTTTTTTGTGTCTTTAATTTAAAATGTATTTCTTATAGGCAATATAAAATTGGGTTCTTATTATCAAATCTGATAATTTATGCCTTTTGACTGGGATTTTTGAACCACTTACACTTACCGTGATCCATGATATGGTTGGATTTTAATCTATCATATTGCTATTGGTTTTCTATTTGTCTCATTTGTTCCCCTTTACTTCTTTCCCGCATTCTTTTGAATTGAACATTTTTTATAATGCCATTTTATTCGTTTTGGCTTATTAGCAATAACTATATTATTTTAGTAGTTTCTTTAGAGTTTAACTTATTCATCTTTAACTTGTCACATTCTACCCTTCAGTAATATAACACCACTTCACATATAAGTACTTTATAACTAACTCTTAAGTTCCCAGTAAGTTTCTAAATTGTAATAAAAATTTTTTATCAATATTTCTTCAAATATTTTTTGTTCTGCTTTTCTCTCTTCCTTTTTAAGACTTCCACTTACACACACATTAAACCACATGGAGCCCTAACCAGTGTAGCTCAGTTGGCTGGACACTGTCCCACAACTTGAAGGGTCGCTGGTTCAATTCCCAAGCAGGGCACATGCCTGGGTTGCGGTCCCAGTCCGCAGTCACTCACTCACATGTGAGAGGCAACTGATTGAAGTTTCTCTCATACGTTGTTGATCAGTGTTTCTTTCCCTCTCTTCCTAAGAATAAATAATAAAAATCTTTTTAAAAATTAAACCACATGGAGTTATGGTTTAATACTCTGTTTGGGGTTTTTTAACTTCTTTTAAATGTTTTCCTCTCTGCATTTTATTTTGGATAATTTCTATTGCTATGTCTTCAAGTCCACTGACGTTTTCTTCTGCAATATCTGATCTGCTCTTCATCTCATCCAGTATATTTTCCATCTCAGACATTATAGTTTGTATATCTTCCACACCTCTAGTTAACAGGCTTGATGATAATATAGTTTCTTAAACTCAAAAATTTAAATCATTTGTAACTGCTTTAGTGTCCTTGCCTATAACTCTATCATCTGTGTAATTTCTTAATTGGTTTCCACTGATAGACTTTTCATCATGAGTCATATTTTCCAGCTTCTTTGCACGTCTTATTTTTTTTTATCAAATTGTTAGACATTATGAACTTTACCCTGTTGGGTACTGGATATTTTTAATATCCTATAAATATTTTCATATTTTTTCCTATGACACAGTTGTTTGTAAATAGTTTCATTCTTTTTAGAAAAGTTTCATTGGGTGGGATCAATATTTAATCTTTTTTTCCACTACTGAGACAAAACTCCTCTAAGTATTCTTCTCAATGTCTTGTAAATTATTAGGTTTTTCTAGTCTGAATGATAGAAACAGGAACTATCCCTGCCCCTGTATAAATCTTCAAAGATATGTTTCCTCTAATATTTTAAGCGATTTTTTTTCTCTAGCCTTGAATAGATTCTGCACATGCACATACTGATTATTACCACTCAGTTGATGATTTGTTAGGACACAAAGATCTCCTTCTCTGTGAAAGTCTCTCTACTCCAAAACCCTACCGGGTGTACCCCAGCACTTTGCCTCCCTGGACTTCCAGCTGCACATTCTAAGCTCAGAGAAATTCCTGGGATCCCCTGGGTTTTCCTTACTTATACCTTGGCTGGAAACTCTCTTCAGACAATAAGCTTGAGTGATCATAGGGCTCACCACAGTTGTTCCCCATATTTCAGGGATACTGTCCTTTGTTGCCTTTAAGTCAATTGACTTAAAAACCATTATTTCAAATATTTTGCCAGTTTTCCAGTTGTTCCGGGTGGGAGGGTAAACCCTATCCCTCTTACCCCAACCTGATTAGAAGAGGAAGTCCTGAAAATACCTTTATCACAGCAATTCCTATATCTGTTTATGTAACGGACCCTCAATAGACTATATCTCCTTTGAGGCTAAGAAACACTCTTTGCTCACCACTAAACATATAAAATACATCCAATTAGTATTGATTAAACTGAGTTATTATGGTGGGGTGTATCTCATAATTCCCACTATAATAATAGCATGGAAGAGAAAATTTCCTCTTGTCTAACACAGGGTATGAGTTCTCTGGATTTCTGGATTCTGATACAACTTCTACCACTTAAGGGCCTACATAATTTTGGGAAAAAGTACATACTCTGAATAAGTCTCAGTCATGAAACAGAGATAAATGCCCTTGCTAATTTCACAAGATTTCTGAGATGAACTTTTTGAAGGATAAAAATCAGCCCCCAAAAAGATTATCAGAAGCAATAACAAGAGTCTCCCAGGAGCCTAAGAAATGGCCACCCCAGGAAATATTTTTGAAGTTAATATTATTTACTATTCATAAACATTACATTCCAGAATTGTAAAATGCTGGAACTGGAAAGGGTCCTTTCACATTTTACAGATAGGAAAACTAAGGCCCAGAGAGGTTAAGTGATCTGTGAGAGGTCACACAGACAGTCAGGGGCAGAGCGGGGACTGGAGCTCTTCCCATTATAACACAATGCCTTTCAGGTCAAACCATCACTTTATTGTTGTCCCTGATGATTGTTTTTCACTTATTCTTTGATTTTGCAATCTCAGTGTGATGCATTTCCATGGATAGAGTAGATTACAATGTCATAAATTTTTTTAAAATTGTGAAATCCAAAGGCTACTTGCATAACTGTCATGGTAGGCAGTCAGAGAATGATTTACAGATGCAGGAAATGTTCAGCCACAAAGGACTCTTCTGGCAGTTAATAGTATTCATTCTATGTCACCAGATGGAGTTTGAAGCTGGAACACTAGAAAAAGAAAATCGGACCAACATGTGACGGTACATTTCACTGTTTAACCAGTGCTCACTGGGATTAAAACTCCGCTATATCTGAGGGCAGATCTCTGACTAATCAAGACCAAGGGTTTGGCAGATGAAAGTAGTCCAGGGCAGGAACTAAAAAGGAAAAGAAAAGTCCAAGGGAGATGGAAGCTGGGTAAAATCTATTGAGCTCCCCCTATTGGACAGACCCAGAAGGTACAGGACACAAAAAGGGAAAATCAGAAAACAGGATCCTCCAAACTAATGCCGCAACAAGTCCAAGGGGAATCCCTAGAGCTGAGGTTAAAAAGAAAATGAGGATGGCAGGACATGGAAGTATCAGGCACTCACATTTTGCTTGAGTCACCCCAAAGATGCACATGGTAGGGGGTCCTCCCATTATCATTTCCTGGAGGACTTCAGCAAAGTCCAAGGCATCATTCAGAATGTAATCTCTGGTTTTGTGTTAATGGTGGAATACATAGTTGCTCCCTGGGTCCTGAAAATTTCCTATAAGCAGATCCTCTGTTAGAGGAGCCCAACAAAGGGTTTGCACAGCCTTTCACATTGTGGTCTTTGCAGCTGCGTGTGGCAGTCTTGCTCTGATTTTTGGGGATAAGGTACCTAGACTTAGGAGTTATTTGGTGTTCTACATCATTTACTAGGGATCCAGTTATGATGTAAGACTTAACTGTCTAGTTCAAGCATCTAAACAAAAACATTTCTCTTTCCCTTTGGCCAGGATATAGGTTTCTGATATCTGGTTTGCAGCACTGAGAAGAAGCCAGCTAAGTAGAAAAACAACTTTACAGAGGCAGCTAAAAAGTGTACATTTAAAGGCTGAGAAAAAAACACATTTGGATATCAATGAGTAGATTTGTGTATTTGTTTATCAGTCAGGATAGGTTAGATTACACTGTAGTCATTAAAAAAAAAAAAAAACTTCAGCCACATAAAACTACAAAGGTTTATTTCTTGTTCACACCATACATCCATGATAGATCAACTGGGGATGCTCGCCCCAAGATCCAAGCTCATGGAGCACCCACTATCTGGAACTTTACCAGCCAATGTGAGAGAAGAAAATGAGAATGCTAAGTTCTCACAGTGTCTACCAGGAAGTGACACCCATGGCCCTTAGTTCACATTTATTGACCAAAGCAGATCATGTGACTATACCTGCCAGGGGCCAGGAAGTGCAATTCTTCCTACAAGGAGGAGAAATGGCAATTGATAAATAATTCGTCTTCCACAGCATGGGGGGAAAAAGGTTTCAGAGACGTCAGTCTAGGAAGAGGGTAGCCTAGTATTTGGGGACAAGATGTTATGTTATGTTTTATGCTATGTTATGTTTGTTAGTCATGTTATATTATATTATGTTGTTATTTATTTACCCAGTCATTCATTTAACTAGATTATTACTCTTTGCCAGGTATTGGGTAGTATCATTTCAGAGCTTGTGCTATTCCCACTCTGCTATGGGGCCTGCCCGAGTAGCCGTCTCTTTATTGTGCCAGAAGGATGTGGTAAGGAAGCTGGGAAGCCTATGGAATGAGAAGGGAAACAAAAGTGAGAGGAGAGTAGTACCTCACCCAGAAGAGGCAAACAGGGCCAGTCACAATATTCTGAACAAATAAACAGGCTAGGGACCAGCAAGAATCAGTGAGTCTTGCTGAACCAGGCAAGAGAGAATCTGGAAGGAAACAGAAGAGGTTTGAGGAAGAAGGAGAACCCTGTGAACCACCAAAAGTCCCGGAGGGACATTTGAGAAGAAGAAAGGACACCAGAGAAGACAGTAAGTCCAAACTAAGGCCTGTCCCAGGTGCCAGCCATCAAAGCCCTCAGGCAGAAATCTACGAACACAGACCCCTGGGTCACAGCACTTTCACAGGTGCTCACCCGCAGACCAGTGTACTCCTGACAAGGCTGGACCACCACTCCATGGCCCAGCCGCCAGCCACCATCTTTCTCTCCCTTTCCCATCTTCAATGGCAATTAGGAGAAGGTTAACCGAGTGTCTTTCTCTCAGGAATCCTCTTCCACTTTTCAAAATCACAGCGTTAGCAAAAGAAAATCCCAGCTTAGGCTAACAGGTAGACGCATGGTGAGGCCCTGGGAGCTGCTGTTGGAAGTGGGGAGATTGGGCGAATCTTCCCAGCGGGAGGTTAATACTCATCATTCGGAGTTGCAGCTGAGGCCCGTTTGAGTGACAGGCAGCCGGGAGCTGAAAGAGCCGCTCGGATCCCAGAACTGCTGGCATGCGGGCTTGAAAGAGATTTATTTCAGGATAATTAGCTGGGAGTATTAAAGGTGGCCAGGAAGATCTGCAATTACTGTTTAGCAAACAGAAAAGAGACACACACATGCAAAAAAAAAAAAAAAAAAAAAAAAAAAAAAAAAAAAAAAAAAAAAAAAAAAAAAAAAAAAAAAAAAAAAAAAAAAAAAGGCCGAAAACAAAATTAAAAGACCCAAATTTTTCTCCACTTGAAAGTTGTTGAATAATTGAAAAAAAAAAAGCTTAAAGCAACTTTATTGTACTCTGACACACATGCAAACATGTCGGAGGAGAAAGAAAGGGAAGAAATGGAGGGAAAGAATGGAGTCTTAGGTGACAAGGCTGATGGCAAAAATACTCTCTCCAAGGCTGGGTATTTGGTGTGGAGAATCTTATGACAAATTATTCTTATATCAAAAGGGAACTTCCATATCTCTTTTCTTTGTTGCTTCCTTTTATTGACACAAAAAGACCTGTGCATAACACTAGCAATTCACCAGCTTTAAGAAAAATAATCGTATCAAATCAAATCATGCTAAAGTACAAGAAGTTTCACATTTCCCAGATAGGAGGAAAGAAGAATGGGAGAAAGAAGAAGGGAGGGAGGAAAGAGGAGGCCCTGCCACTCCACCCTTGGTGCCTCAAAGGGAGTGAGCGCCTTCGCCTGGGGCCAGAGGAACTGGCAGCCCTGTCACCTTTTAGAGTTGGGGGTGGGGGTACTTCGGCCTCCCCTTTTCTACCCTGGCCAGAGACAAGGCTGTCTAAAAAGGAAGACAGTACTTTTTACCTCATTTCATCATGAGAGGACCTATCCATGAGCCAAAGGAACGTGTCTCCCTCCCCACGTCGGCAGACCAAAACTTATCGCCAGGGCCCTAAGCAGGACCACACCCCGTCACGTGGTTTCCCTCCCCGTGCACTCCAAGGGGGGGCCCAAAAGGATCCTGTCCATTCACTAGATATGCATTCCTTCCTTAGCTTTTAAATAAATGTTCACTCTCAGGTGTTACCCCATAAAAGAGGTCCTTGGAAAACAGACCTTTAGGTTTTTATGAGCTAAGGTCTTGGCCCAGAGTCTTTCAAAAGCCTTCAGAAATAAACATCAGGCCCCAGGGGAGGCGCATGAGGAGCGGAGCATGGGAGAGAGGGTGGGGTGAGCATGAGGAAGGCAGGCGAGGTGGCCTCCAGGTCCCACCGTCTCGAATCTGGTCAAGCATTAATAATATCACACTCACTACTCAGACCCGCTGCAGCTGGAAGGGTTACAGAAAAAGATCAAGTCCCTGGCCACGTGTGTTTACAACTTGCTGAAAAGATCTGTAAAATTCTCAGACACATAAAACAATAGCTTATATTACTTATGGAAATTTATATGTGTATAGTAAAAGTACAAAAGTACACACAGCAATGACACACACAAACTTGTCAGGGAACAGGAGCCTGGGACTTCATCTCTCTCAAGTCTCTATTCCTTAAGAAAAAAAAAATAATAATACCTCCCAAGGGAAATAAGAAAAGGCAAATGGCTTGAGCATAACTAGAGGCGGAAGCCTGCCCTGCCTGCCACACCTTCATGTGTCCCAAGGAGGTGTCCAGGAAGGTGTGGTTTTAATCAGGGACAGTTCTGTTCCCACACACAAAGAGCGCCAATCTCCTAGGATGCCCCAAATTACGTCGTCGGTCCTAATTTCTCACCCTACGATGTCCTGAGGCTACAGAAAGAAGTCTCTTGTTCTTTAGGTGCTACTTTCTTTACAAGATCACAGGCTCCAGCAGGTAGGACGGTGTCTTTTGCCTGCTATGGAGTCCCCACGGAGCCTCTCACAGAGCTGGGCTCCTGGAGGCGTGGACAAGCAGAACAGAAATCTGGGAGGAGGCGAGGCTCAGGTTTTCAAGCGATTGGGAATACTTACCCAATACTAACGAATGGTCACTAGAGTACGATTTACAATAGAAAAAATAGAAACAATATTAATATTGAACAATAGGAAATAGTTCATGTGAATTAAGGCACATCAGTAATATAGAATACTTTATAGAATATTAGAATAAGATACAGTTATGGAAAGCTATCTAAGATGTAATAAATAAGAACTGCAAGTCCTACTTTAAACACTTTAATACTTTTTTAAAAGTAATACTTTGAATACTGAAAACTATACATATAGTACATGTATATCTTTTATGTAAATGGCACCATAGCTGGAAAGCTATATAATATTCATCATTATCTTGACTAATATCTCCCCATCTCCCACTCCGGTGTTGTGCTAAGGTTCCAGAGTGACACAAAATACAGCTTTCCCTGCAGCCCCTCCAGCCACTGGTCTACTCTAGTCATTACGTTACCCAAAAGACACGGGAATCATTATATTATCTTTGGGCAAGGGCGTCTTTGTAGAAGATCCTGGTGGCTAACGTGCCTCCTTGGGCACATGCGACAACTTACGTGTCCTGTCCCTGCCTAAGAAAGAGGTGAAGATGTACACAACATGCCATTCCCATGGAACCTGTCCCTGCTCTTGGGGCGGCTCCTTTAGCCCACCCTCAGAGCTCCTACCTCTTGTCCCATCCTGCCTAAGTAATGGGCCCATCAAGTTCCTGCAGCTTACAGAAAGAGGGGCAGGCAGATAATTTCCGCTTTAACTTTATAATACAAAGCTGGTTGCCTTGTTGGAATGGGAGGGAGTGATAGAATAAGAATGGAACACAAATTAGTATCTCAATAAATTATCCTCCTATAAATAGATGAATGGATGGATGAATTAATGAATGGATAGGATACGGTATTAATCAAGATTCCCCAGAGAAACAGGAAATATATATATAAGAAACAGAGAGAGAGAGAGAGAGAGAGAGAGAAATTGATTTTAAGTAATTGGCTCGGTCAATTCCTTCTTCTTCCAGGGAGGTCAGTCTATGTTTCATTAGGGACTTCAACTGATTAGATAAGGCCCACCTGCATTATGGAGGTTAATTCCCTTTACTGGAAGTCCACCAGTTTAAACGTTAGTCTCATTCATAAAACACCTTCACAGGGCTTCCAGGATAACATTTCACCAAATATCTGTTCACCATGACCCAGTCAAGTGGGCACATAAAATTAGCCACCACAGGTAGGTAGGGAGGGAGGTAGACAGACAAACCTGTAGCACGTGATAGACAGAAATGAGACATAGAGACAATTGGTAGAGATATCTGGTTTCTGGAGGGAAACACTCCTATGTGGTTACTTGAGGGAGAAGTGGGTATACAAGTATATCTCTTTAATTATTTAAATTTTTCACAATGAGAATGTACTCTTATTTGTGGGTATGTGTTCTCATTTTTTTTAAAGAATAAAGATTCTGGAGAGAAGAATTCTATTTATGCCTTCAAACTGCTGGCAAAGGGACTCTGCTGTCCAGGGCTACTCCCCCGCAGCAGGGGGGCCACAAGGCGGTCACCTTTCAGATGCCAGGCACGGTGTGAGGCCCTGGGTGTGCAGAAATGAACCCGACAGAGCAAGCCCTAAACTCACGGCACCTACATTCATACTGTTTCATCCTGAAACAACTCTATGAGGCGGGTGTGAATGCCCCGTTTTTTGCAGATGAGAAAACCTGGGCTTGTTAAGAGCATGTTCCTAGGTCACACATGTTGCAGAACCTTAGTTTATCAGTCCTCAGATGTCACGTTCCTCTTGGGAGGAACGCCAGACTCCCTTTGCACAGGGAGTCTGTGTCTCTTAGAAATTAGCACCACAAGCATGTGGCACTTTTTTCAAAGAGATTCCCATTTCCCTGCAGCAGCCCAGATAAACTTTCCATTGCCTGTGCACCCTGGCCACGGCTGGCAGTGGCTCCGATACAGGCGTGCCAAACGCGAATAAAGTTCGGAGGACAGACGCAGCCAGAAAGCATCAGAGCTTTCTATCCGGCTTCCAGACTTATTATTCCTTATTATTTCTCGAGAGCGTCCACTGCTCTTTTAAAAACAAGGGGCCTATTTTGTGAGCTGCTCAATGGTCTATTTTAAACTCGTGGGCTGTGTTTGTTTACATTCAATCCCAGGCCTTGCCCTTTGCAAAAAACCGTCACTGGCATCGTGCAGAAAGCCAGTGGAGACTGCCATATCACTGTTTACAGCTTTCTCACTTGAAGAGAGGGGGTGGACATCAAATATCTGCAATTGTCCAATTCTAAGAAGGCCCCAGAGAAGAAAGATGGTGCCAAGCCTATGAGTCGAAGAATTCCTGGGGCAGCAGTGAGTAGTCTGTAGGTGCTGAAATGGAAGAGAGTGAATTCTCAGCCACCAAGGAGGAAAATAAACGTGTTCATTTATTCAACAAACACTTGCTGAACACCAACTATGGTATATACTAGCATTGTTCTAGGCCCCTGAATACAACAATGAACAAAACAAAGAAACTGCCCTCTGGAAACTTACATTCTAATGAGGGGAAGCAAACAATAAATAATAATTAATAACACACTCTTATTTATTATACTAACAATATGTTAATTGGAGCCCTGGCTGGTTGGATCAGTTGGTTGGAGTGTTATCCCATACACCAAAAGGTTGTGGGTTCAATTCCCAGTCAGGGCACATACCTAGGTTGCAGATTCGATCCCCAACTGGGGCATGTACAAGAAGCAACTGATCAATCTTTCTCACATTGATGTTTCTCTCTTTCTCTCTCCTTCTCTTCCCCCGCCTCTAAAAATAAATAAAAATATATTCTTGGGTAGGGATTAAAAAATAAATGAACACATAACATATAGCAGAGAAACATCAGATGCTTTACATAGAAACTCAAGATCTTTCCTAAAAAGAAGCCCAGCCCCCAATGTGACATTGGCCAATTATTCCGAAGTTATGGCACCTGAACACTTAACAGTGTTGGTCTGATTCTATCACCTCCTCAGTCCTCCTCATCACCTCGGTCAGGCTCCAGACCTCACCTAGGTGAGGACCTCATCTCCTCACCTAGGCTAGGCTCCGGAATGACCAGGAAGGAGGCAGGCTGCTCCTCGAAGCTCCCCAGCCCGCTTCTGGCCTTTTCCTGACCTGAGAGCTGCAAACCAGCACACTGACAGCCAGCAGGCTCTCGCTCTTGGCTCAAGGACCCCTCAGGTCAGAGAGAAACAGTTTCATATAAACAGGTGCTTGCAACTGAATGGGCTCTGATTTGCTTCCAGAAGGAATACGCTTTTTAAATGCAAAGCCCCGTCTCTTGCAAGGGTGATGCTTAATCCCTAAGTCACCGCCAGGGGTGGAAGAATTTTATACTTCAGGAAACCTAAATAAGCAAGATATTTTTAAGCCAAGAGGCCTTCTGGGCACTCTCTTGGGATCTTATTTAAATCTCCATCTCTGTCCCCAAGTCTGGCTCTTGCAACCTTCACTTGGCAAATTTCAAAAGCAAGTCTTGTTTTCCAAGGAGGGGGACAGGAGTCAGCAGAGATAGACAGACAGACATCAGAAAAACCTCACATTTGACTATGAGTGTTAGGCTTTTACAATCATAATTGGAGTTTTGGTACAGTGATTTCTTTGAAATAAAATAAGCCATTTGCCAAAAAAAAAAAAAGAGAGAGAGAAGAAAAGAAAACCCTACATTTGAGCAAGATATTTGTTAAGAGGGACTTTGAGCCTCTTGGGGAGAAGGGGTCCATTGTAGATTTGATCCAATGGTCTGTGTAAAGAAACCCACGATGCAGTGATGTTTTTGACGAGACCTGTGATTGATTTGCCAGTTCATTAATGAATGGACCTGGAATTGCACGTTGCTTTGGCTCTAGAGAAAGCATATGATTACAGCATGTGTGGTGGCAAATGCTGTAATTAAAGATGCAAAACAGGGTCATTACACACCCATTCTTGGTGCTTGGAACTTTCTGAAACAGTCTCCTTTTCAGAAGTACCACCTGCAGGTGATAAGCCTCAGAAGGCTGTCCTCCATCTAGGACATTAAAAAAAAAATGTATAGAGTAGGGCTGGGGCTGGGGAAGGGAGCTTCCAAATCTTTATAATGATAAAAAGAGAAAGAAAGGGAACCTACCTTGTCCAGTAAAAAGTGAAAGAAAGATGAGCACATCTGTCCAAATTGGGGCCCCATACACAGCTGGATCTCAAGAGTTAGGGCAAAATGCTGATTTGCATTCAGAAGGCAGCACTTGGAAATTACTATATCATAGCTCTGAAACACTGCATGTCAACAGTAGATCACTGTAAGACTGAGCTTGTCCCGTGATATTGGGTTCACAGTCATTTCTACTGAGTCATTAAAAAATAAATAAAATAACTGCAATCGTCACAAAGACAAAAACACCATCATGAATGTATAGTATACCTTCCCCCGCAACAGAGCCAGGGAAATTGCCTGGATGCACCCGCCATCTCAGAGTTAGAGTGCACGGAAGAGAAGGTCCTGATCTTCTGGGTGGGGAAAGGGAGGTAATGAGGCACAGAGAGGTTAGGTGAGCTGCGCAGGGAGAAGGAGCAGGTCAGCAGCCACGTCAGGACAAAAATGAGCACTCCTGATTCCCTATTCAGTGCTCATTCTCCCCAGACTGCACTGTCTCAGAAATGTCAAACACATTATGCAAGAATATCGGGAGCCTGTGTTGAGGCAGAGGAGGCTTGATTTCCAGTTAATAAAATTAGCGGTACATGCACAGCACAAAAACGCTCTCCCCAGCTGAGCACGCACCTCAGAGTGGGCCCTGGGAGCCCAGGTACCTCGCGCCCCCCCACCCCCAAGCAGCACACCCCTTTAAACACTGGTTAATAGTGAAGGCATGAGACGCTGCTCCTCTTACCCCCATTCTTTCAGGACACAGGACTAATTGCCAGCTTGAAGAAACCTCCACATTTGCAAGGCCTACTGCAGGGTGCAGGAAGTGGGGGCACCGACGCTGGAAGCACCTACCTGACTCGTCTCGTTTTTTGCCCTTTGCTTGATCCTAAAAATATAAAATGGGGGCAAGTGTGAAATAGAAAAAGAATTTCTCATTTTGTAGCTGCAAATCCACACACAGATAATAAAAGACTGCAAATTCTGCCCAAGCTGGGCTAGGACCCTGCACATCCATGCCCTTCGGCCTCCTCAGGAAGGCCATCTAAAGGACTCCTGGTGTGGGCCCTGTGTGCGCAGATTGCATGCAAGCAGGGCCACGCATCCAGGGGTTACTGTTTTCTGTGACTCTTTGAGGAGACATTTGCAACACTGAACTAGAAGAGAATTTCACAACATCATAGGATCCCTCTGCCCAGGGAAGAAAACTTAGAAGGTCACTGGGTAGCACCTCTGGCTTCAGCCAATCTGGAGAAGCACCTTGCAAGATCTCTAAAGAGAGATGTACTAGAACGTTCCTCAGTCACCACTAGGAGATCTTCGCTTACGGTACTTCATCTGCAGGAAGTTCTTCTTTAAGAAGAACTTAACATCTTTTAAGCTGTGGCTTAAACCAGCTATATCTTATCATTATCAGAAGCACATTTGGCTTTCTTTTTTTTTTTTTGGCGAATTCCAATTTTTCTCATCATTACTGGTAGCAACCAAGAACTGCTAAGTAATTAAAGGACAGCATACAGATTTATGTGAGAAGTAAAAATCACAGATAAGGATCGTTTACTACAATCTATACTTGTACTTCTACTTCAAGTTCTTATCAACAGTTCAAATTACCAGACCTTTAAGAATGCTTTGGTTCTGAAACAACCAATTCTGCCTTCTGCCTGAAACAACCAATTCAAACTAAAACTGTAAGTATAACATTGGCTACGGGGTTTGGGACATTCTACTTGAGCACAAATTAGAATTTCTGGTGTATATCTGGCAAAAACAGAAGATCCTAAAATTCAAGTTTCGATGAACACTTTGCTAACGTGTTCCCAGTTCCACTAATGTGTCCCATGAACACAGTCTCCCCCGCAACCCCACTAGCATCATGTCCTCATTATAGGGATCAGGGGATCTGGGCTTTCAATCCTAGAATAACCACTCATTCGTTGGGCAACACTGGGAAAAATCATTTAATTTCTCTGAGCTCAAGCTTTTGTTCACCTGTGAAATAAAGGCAGCACTCAAAGGGGACTGAGATATATAAGATTCTTCTTAATAAGGTTGTGATGATGATTAAGATAGAGCATGCAAACTACTTAGCTCAACGCCTGGCACACTGTAAGCACTCAATAAATGTTCACTGTAATTACCAGTTAGCAGTACGCACAGTCTGGGCTCCCCAACCTGAAACAGAACTTTCAGCCCTAGGCCATTGTCTTGTGAGGAGGAGCCCCGAGATGAAGCAACAAGTAAACTCACACTAGTTGTCGAAAACTGTCTCTATCCCCATAAGTGAGCCTGTGAAACTTTAGAATCATGGGGATGGCATCAAGAAAAGCACAAAGTGCCCCTCTGAAGTCATTAATTCAGGCTGTTCCTTTGTGGCTGGGCAGCGTTAGCCCAATCAGCCACTCCTCCATCTTGATTGCTAAGCCTCCATGTATCCGAGACCTACCCTGGATCCTGCCTAAATACTGCCTTATGTAGTTCATTCAGTCTGCCTCCTCACAACCTCCTTCTCCTGCACACACGGGAAGCCTCCCTGCAGTTCGGTCGGGGCCACGCGCCTGAGCTCTGGCCATTAAAGGGGTGGCAGTGGTGATACGTGGACTTTCAGATCCAGTCCTTAGAGGCATCCATGAGATGGACCATCCCACTTTTTTCCCTTTAGTTGTAACTGAGGAGGCCATGTGGGGACAGTGGATGGAAGCCACCTGGATCCCACATGGAGGAGACTCTCCTTGAAAAGCTGCTCAACTCACACTGGACTTTATGAAAATAAGAAATAAACTTCATGCCCTGGCTGGTATGGCTCAGTGGATTGAGCACCGCCAGCCTATGAATCCAAGGGTCGCCAGTTCAATTCCCAATCAGGGCACACGCCTGGGTTGCAGGCCAAGTCCCCAGTAGGGGGCGCGCGAGAGGCAACCACACACTGATGTTTCTCTCCCTCTCTTTCTCCCTCCCTTCCCCCTCTCTAAAAATAAATAAATAAAGTCTTTTTAAAAAAAGAAATAAACTTCCATAATATTCTGCCATCGCTATTGCAGGGCTTGTTTCTGCAGCATAGCTTATAATATTCTAAATAGTAAAGATATGGACCATCAACATATTAAGGGAATGGGCATTTATTAAGTACTTGTCATGTTTGGCAAATTCTCCCTTACAACCCATTGTTTGGTCATGAAATCAGTGCAATGAGTTGCAATCACCATGTTCAAGTAAAAATGAAATAGAATAGGAAATATTAGCCTCTAACTAAGAATTGTTTCATAAAATGTTTGTTTCAGTTTTATAAGTGCATGGATATATTTGTGTGTGGCAGGTCATGATGTAAACTGCATTTCTTACTATAGTTCATGATCAAAAATATTGAAAGCTAGGTATTCTCCTGAGATAGGTATCATCCCCATTCCACAACTAAGGGCACCATTCAGAAGGTCTAAGTGGTTTTTCAAAAGTCACACGGCTACTAAATGGTGGCATGTGGGCTGAGGTTCGTGTGCTCCAAGCTCTGGTGCAAGTTGGTCTTCCTCACACTGGCGCAGCCAGCAGCCACAGGCCCACAGCCATACCAGCCAGCCTCCTCCGGGGGCTCCTGAACACGCAGCCCCCCACCTTACCTGGCCCTTTGCAGTTTTAGGAGCCATGTGTGAGCATTTCCATGCTTCTATTTGTGGATATTTTAACAGATGTATGTAAAAAAAAAATTGCACAAATGTCTCCGTCTATCTGTAAAATAGGTCAGTTTGCATTTGATTTCTCCCAAGTGGTGTTTCAAACACCATAGAAGGAAAACCCAGAGAGAGAGGTAAGCTGATGCCAGGCCAACAATGGCAAAGGAGGCTCTGATATCTATAAATCATGAGTATCAGATGGGGAAAAAAGAAAAAACAGAATCTATTCTTACAAGGCTGGACGAGGTAAAACAGAAAAACTTGAACTCTAACAAGACTGATCCATCCCACTATTCTCATTGATTCCTTAAGTGCATCTGTGGACAATTCAAAACTAAAATATGGATACTTTATATCTCGAAAATCAGTTTTAAATGTTCCTGGGAGCTTTGCCCCTTAATATCAATCTACATGGTTATTGGGTTGACTCCTGAGATGCTCAGGCCTTGACACTTTAAAGAACTTGAACATTGTGCTTTCAGATTCAGAAGCTGGAAGCAGTACTGTTGGTCTGATTCTGCCCGTTGAAGAGCACAGACCGGCTGCCACGGCCACCCCACTGGCGGAGTACAGGGGCCGCTTCTACAGGTGTGCAGATAACCGCAGCACTAAAGAAGACCAACAACTTCAGCTTGTACTTGGAATGGACAGAGAGCATGGTACAGTCAGGCTCACCTTCCACCCCTTAAGGCAAGAATTCAAAAGGAGCTCTGGGAGGGCATTTAAGGCTTAGCTGGTAGCTCCCAGCAAGGGAGGTCAGTACTCAGTAGGTGGTACAGTGCAGGATCTCTGGCCTTTTGGCCAGCAGAGCAGCTTCCCACTTAATGCCTGAAGGAGACAGGTACCAGAATGAATAGGATTCTAAGAGCATTTCTCACCCACTTTCACTGGGTCTGTTCCATTACACCACAGCCTCACTAGAATAACTGCCAGAGACAGACCTTTTTGCTTCCCTGGGGGTCCCCTGAAGAGCCACAGTCATAGAAGCTTAGAAGACCGCCTTTGTAACCCCTACACCCTGCCTAGGCAGCCCCACCCTCAAACCCACATGACAGGCATACAGAGACTCATCACGACTCCCAGCCCACTCCCACTGACAGAGCACTCCTTGAGGCGAGATCTTTCACGTTGAATATTTCCAGCTCAAATATTCCATCAGAAACGTTCGGGCCCCATCAGAGCTCACTCGTTGTGGCATGGCCTTGCCCACACCCCTCCCCATCCACCCCCAAGAAATAACAGCCTGACGTTCACTCTCTTCTTCCCTGTCTCTTTGGGAAAGTAAGATGTTACTCAGTAACCTAACGAGTATACTTAAAAATTGCAGCTGACTGCCACAGTAAATTCACATCATGTTTTCTATGATAGATAATATTTCAGAGACACAGCCCTGAATGGAACAAAAAAGAAAAAAAAAACTTCTTAGAAAAACAGTTTCTGTTCGGAAATTCAGCTGCCCGGCTTTCAGCTGTTACTTCTACAGAGAAAACGCACTCTGAATTCCGTCAGATAGGCAACAAAGCCAGCTAGGGACCGGGGCACAGAAGGACTTTGTGTGTAACTTACACCTAATGTGGGAAACTCCAGTCATGGTACTGCACCTTTAAATCTCATTAAGCCTCTTCTGGGTATCAAAGGTGGGCCAGTCATGCCATTTCCTGAGTCCTGTCAAGTACAGGTTACAGGAAATTGACAAAAAAGCTTCCATTAGTGTAGCCAAAATTCACATGGCCCTATTATTAAGATGCTGCCCAGTCTGATCACCCTCTTAATCTATCAAAACTGCAAAAGGATAATCTTTTAAAAGCTTCCCCCTTTCCCACCCTTCCAACCCCCAAGTTCTTTTCTTTGTTGCTTAAATCAAGGTAAGTTGATTTTGTGCAAAGTTTGGAGGAGAGACGTGCTGGTAGCTAACAAAAAACAAACACAAGACTTTTCTACCGGGAAACTATTTGCTCTGATTCCAAACTGAATGTCACCACTTTGTAAACAAAGACGATGATTAAAAAATGCAGTCTTCCTTTTTGTTTTTTGGGTTGTTTTTTTTTTAAGCCCAGAGTCTTCTCACAATACCTGGCACTCAAAAAACCCCATTAGGCACACTAGAAGAATACTCAAAGGGATTACGTGCTCTTTGCTGGTTTTTTTTTATATATATAAGCCAGGGGCCATTGAAAGAAAATAGAGCCTCCTATCCAGGTGTCCCTGCTTGGCAAAATAATGGACGCAGATTGATGTGATCTGCAGGTAAAGGACATTAACATCCTCAGACCTCTGGCAGGCACACCGCCAGGCTAGCTCCAGGGAGGCCCTGAAGAGCAGAGCAAGACTCACTTGCACCCCCCAGACATCTCTAGATAAGGGCTTTTATTCTGGGACTGGGCTGGAAGGCAGGTGCTCCTCCCCCTCAACGCAGAAGGAGCGAGGAGCTGAATGGGCGTGCAAGATGGACTGCCTGCATTATTGATTTAAGACGGCCAGCTGACGGTACACTGTGCCTCCTTTTATTTATTTCCACAAGGTACATCTTTCTCTAAACTGAATTGTCTTTGATTTAAAAGCCAGGGTGTCTTCCCCCACCCCACTCCCCCACAAAGAAACCGAATCCCATCTCAACACAGCTGCTCAAAGGCAGCCGGGTGACTGTTACCTACTGAGGCGAGCTTTTGTGCTGCCAACGCGAAGACCAGGCCCGCGCTGGGAACATAATTTTTGATCATCCCTGTTTAAATACGCTGCGTGTCAATCAGAGAAGTTTGAAGAACATTATAATTGCAAAATATATCCCTGCTCTATAATCAGTATTGTTTGTTGCAGCGGCCTGAATGGTGGTAACAGTTTCAATACGTAATCCGTGGAACTTACAAACACCCATTTCGCATGTGCATTTAGGAAAAACACTGGGGAGAAGAACAAGTGAGGGGACCGCACCAGTCAGTGGCACATTTTGAGGCTGGGTTATCATCCTCTCTTCGATGGCAACAGTGATGATACAGCATCCATGAAATGTCCCCTAGTTTGGGGGACATTTTGTGGCCAAAACCCCCTGGCCTGGATTACTGGGACAGGACTCGCTGGGTTCATTAAATGATTGACTATTGCCTCAATTTTACCTTCACCTTGTGTGGGAGCTTGCAGGACTCCATGTGAAGCAGGCATGTTCCCGCGGTCACCTTCAAGCTCTGTGTCTGTCTGTGTGTATGTGTGTGTCTGTGTCTGTGTGTTCTCAAGAGGCAAGAGCAAGACATCCACCGAGACACCTAGATGGTGGAGGCAGAAGTAAGCAAGCCATGCCAGCTAGGGACTCCCCATTCCCTTTGAAAGTCTTTAACTCTCGAAGACGGAGGCTGGGTATGAATTTTAAGAGGCCCCCGATATACCCTCAGCTTTCCCTTTATTTTGAAAACTGATTAGCAAACCTACCCTTACGACATTTCCCACCCCTGGGCAGCTTCCTTTAGACCCGCCTCTCACAGGGCCCCCTCTCACAGGGCCCCCTCACAGATGACCTGAACAGGACCATCCACCAGCATTCCTGGAGAATGAACTGGACAGAAGGGGCTGTCATTCTGGGATCCCTCGTTAGCTATCAGAGAGAGGGAAGTTCCCAGGGAGAGACAGCGTCTGCGTCCACTGGCTTCCTTATACATATATAGGATCATGTCCACACTTTCTAGGCTGCTATCCCATACTGCCCGCCATCTGCCCCAGCCTTGAAGTTCAGCCTCCCTCTAGAACTCTCTTATTCACAACTGCCATGTCCCGATGGGAATTCCTGCCCCCCGCCCTTCTCTTTTCTCCTGCCCCTTCCGCCCTGAGAGCACTCCCCAGCCTCCTGCATCATCAATCCAGATCCTACCAGGTCCCCTCCATATCTACCCACCTCCTGTGCTCTACCACCGGGTCTGACTCTTAGGATCTCCTGTTTGACACTTGGTATATGCATCCCTCAGTAGAGTCACAGAATTTTAGAGTAGGATACAGCCTCACCCAGCACCTACTGCAGCACCCTTCAGTTCTTCAGATGAAGAATCCAAGGTGTAGACTCAGGTTTCCCAACCCGCAGACCAGTGATCTTGCCCTTGGCCATGCAAATTAATAAGCTTCTGGACAGAAAGGTTCCAGCAGGCTGCCTCCCCACATTCTCTCCTGAGATCCCCACGACAGCCTCCCCTGCAGAGGAGTCTGAAAGAGCTGGTGGATGCGATCCCTGCTGCCATATTGATTAAGGTTGGCCAACTATTCTGAAGCTGTAAGTTCTCTTTTTATTATTTCCACAGTGAAAATTTTTCTTCAGAGTAAATTACCTATTATTTAAAAGCCAGCTTGTCCTCATTCCCCCTTTATTCTTTTCACCTACTTCCCTTCCCCTCCCTCTGAATCCTTTCTTTGTCAAGGCAATAGATGCCTTCCTTAATTGCCAGTTTTTCTTCCCACTTGTCACACCATAAGCTTTAATCCAAGATCCTAAGTTCTGGACCATGTTCCTGGGAAAGACAGATAGAACCAAAGGCCAGGAGAGGAGCTGCAGAGGGATGGCAAGCAGGAACCCTGCTCCCCTCTGAGTCCTGGTACTCCCTTACTCACCAGCCTGCACCGCACCCCCTGCTCTGGGGAGTCCATAGTGACCCTCATTTCCTTTCAAGTCTAACATTAACTTTACCAAACTCTCAGAATTAGTAATCACATTTTTTTTCTTTTGAACGAGGCCAGGAAGTGGCCCCTGTAACTCATTAGGGAGGTCATATGAGAACACATAAGTAGGTACGCAGTGTGTGCTCAGTTCAGGGTTTCATCAGCTTGGGGTGGGCAGGGAAGGCAGGGAAGGCTTCCTGGAGGAAAGAGGATTTAAAATAGGCCTTAAAAGACATTGGAACCCGATGTCCTGAGTGGGGGGCATGAGGAGACAGTCACAGGAGTGAGATCCAACATGGCAGGAAGCAATTAAGGAGGACCGAATATGAACTACAAATGTTCTTCAAAAGCAGCACCTACAGATGTCTGCCAGTGATGCAGTCAAGGGTTTTCCCACCGTCACCTGGGTGAGTGGAAGAAAAGGAGGGAACCGGGCAGGAGGAGAAGGACGGAAGGCGGAAAGACCTCTGGGCGGCCAAGGCAGCCAAATGTTACTCCTGAGGCCCTGGCCGACAGCAGAGGCCTATGGAAAGCCGCCGCTGCTGAGTGTCGGAAAGGGCCCTGGGGACATTTTCCCTGCCTGTGTCCCCCTCTCCACCAGCACCCGCCACAGAAGGGATAATGAAATATTAATTCTATCTGATCTGGGGCCACCCAGGCAGGATCATGTCACATGATACTTTAATGACCACAATTCAGGCAACATAGCCTGGCTGTGAAGGAGGAACTCCTCTCCCGGCCCAAATCCAGAAGGTGCTCACATTACGGAGGGAACAGGAAGTGGGGCTCAGAAACTGCACGTGGGACCCCATGAAGGTTCCGGGGCCCCCTGGGAGCCTTCCTGTCCATGCTGGGTAGAAAGGCACCCACCACTTTCCGTCTTGTTCCTCGTCAACGCTAAAGTGAGCTGTTCTTCAGCATACAGTGTCACTCCAGAACTAATAAAATGTGAAAGTCTAATTGTATTAGCAATTTCCCATCATATTCTATTAATATGTATCATATTGGTATCCATTTTCACTAATGTGACATGAAAGGCAGTAATGTGATTACTTTTTTAGTAAAAACAAATGCTAATGTAATTAAACGCTGACCACATAGGCAGAGAGATATGACAACCAGTAGGTATTTGGGACTTACTTCCTCTAGAAAAAAGAAAGGAGACGGAAGAAAAGGGAGGTGTCAACCAGAACTGGGCAAAAATATTTTAAGTTTGCCATGGCAGTTCATGGTCAAAACCTGCTAACAAAAGAGCTTTCTCTAGGGCAATGCCTGGCACACAGTAGGTAATGGAAGTAGGATATGATTGTTGACATGAGAGAGCTCAGCTTCATATTCTGGAATTTTCTAGCTGGGAAACTAGGGGTGAGTTAGTTTCTTTAAGCCTAGTTTCAGCATTTCAATAAATGCAATAATAATGGCACCAAACTCAGAAGTTGTCATTAGACTTAAAAGAGATCGTGCTTGTAAAGCACTTAGCACAGTGTCTAGCATGTAGATGCTCATTAAATATTAGAAATTCTTGTTGTGGCAAACATAGATACTGAATAGTATGAAGCTTTTTGTCGAATGATGTTAGTTCATGTTCAGCATGGCGGAATATGCCTTTGTTGTCCTGGAATAATCTATCTTCTTTGGAAATGCTACATTCAAACTATAAGAAAAGAAAACATGAGAAATGGAAAATAAACCTAACCACAAACCCTCTGAATGCTGTTCACTGCTGAGCTAACAGTGATTGAGATTTTGTGCTCAAATAGCCAAACAAATCAAGTGCCATTTTGAATCCAAAGAGACTGAGTACTGTTTTGAAATGTAAAAACAGTTGCTATTATTATTACTGTTTTCATCTAGTCCTTTGTCACTTCTTCTTGCCTAGCTAAGAAGTGAAAACCCAAAAGCTCTTTTATGTGCCCACCAGGAAACAAGGGAGGTATTTACCTAGAGGCTTAGCCATTGCCAAGGATACAAAGGATGTGAACTGACCACCAAGTACCGCTGACCCAGGCTCCTAACCAGCTGAGCAGTAGACACTCCAACTGAGATCAAGGGGACCTTTGAAAAGCAGTTGCCAACCATGGCTCCTGGAGGAGGAGAGCCAGAGACAAGGGAGAGGACCAGATGGGCTTCTTGGGGTTGTTTCCTGGCAGGATCAGAGCAAGACAGTATAGGTTCTGGCTGCCAGAGGCTGCCTGAGCAATTTCTGCCCAGAGTGGCACCAGATCATTTCCAAGTTCACTTCTGACTGCATGAGCCTCTGGCTCTACAACACTCCCCTGAGAGAACCAAACCACTTAGCCATCAACTTTGACCTCTAACAACTGAAAGCTCTTCCATCTTCCAGCATCCCTAAAACAGAACCTTCCCTTGGATATTGGAAAGTGCATCTATGAAAGGAGAATAGGATTATACAAGGTACCTGGTATCCTTCAATGCCAGGACACAGCAAAAATTCCATATGCTACATCAGACTTCCATACACTTGTAGCTTTACATAATTTAGAATGACACTTAATTGGTCTTTACATAAATTAAGGTATATACTAAGCATTATGTCCAGCATTTTATGTACAACTAATATCAACCCTCTGAAAGAGGTCCTTTTAACCCTATATACAAGGTCTGGCACAAATAATGCCTCTTTTTTTAATTACAAAATCATAAGCATGTACTTCTGTAACATAATAATATCACACTCAAGCACACCATGTGACATTTTAGGTGAAATCTTCAAATTAAAACTATAATTACACCGATATTATTACCCTCCCAGCCACACTCAAGCAGGTCTTACTTCTGCTGGACACTGTATAAAGAAGGAAGCTGAGATTCAGAGAAATGAACTGACTTGTCGAAGGCCAATAGCCAGTAAGAAGCAGAAGAAAAAACTGCATGCAGTCCGAACCTAAATCCAGTATTCTTCTCCAGAGATAACCATCTGCCTTTGTGGGGAAATGCCTTTTCCTGCCAAAGCTCCTAGAAGCTCACTGAGGGCAGGAATTGCCGTTCATTAAATCCTATGAAATTAGTAGCTCTGATCCCCACCTCCACCTCTCACCAACTCTGTGAATGTGAGCTGTTATTTGACCTCTCTGAGCAGGGCAGCCGTGTCATTTATAGTCCAGACCAAGAAGCATCTGAGACTAAAAGGAGAACTAATCAATCAGACAGGAGGTTGGGGCAACAAACAAGCCAGGACAGTCCTAAGGACATGGAGACATGTATTTCCTCAGAGCCTCAAACACATTTGCAAAACAAGGAGGTTGGATGAAACCTCAAGTTCAACTCTAGGTCTGAAAACTTGGAATCCGTAAGTATAGTGGGGCAGGGCAGTGGAAAGGGGGTTGGTTTACTTATCTGGACGGAACCAGGAACACGAAATGGTAAATATTGGTCAATGAGTACACAGAAAGGAAATGCAACAACAAGAGTGCATTTGTTTGTGTATTGTTTAAATTCTGCAAAACTCTATAAAACACATAAAAGAAAAGCCATCTCTAATCTCACTGACAATGGCTGTTTTTGGAATTTGGTGCATTTTCTTTCCTGATCTGTACCTATGTTTAGACAACATAGCTATATATAAACACACATCTTTTTTTAATCAAAAAGTGAGTGATCACAGTCTGCCTGTTGGCCTGCACTGGGCTTATTATCAAGTCAGGATATGAAGATTTACCTAATAAGGTAATAGCTACAAAATATTCTATCACATGGTTGAAACTGTATAGGTCACTGTTTCCCCTACCACTGGACATTTAAGTTGCAACCAACTATTTCACAAACCAATTATAAAGAATGTCAAAATGCATACGTCCTTAGGCAGATACAACACCCCTGTTACTATTTTATTCTTAGGTGCTGGATAAGAGCATTTTAAATCCAGATATATCCAGCCAAAATCCTCACTAGAAACTATGGCAATTACCCATGGACACCACACTACATGAGTACGCCCATTTCCCTGCTCACTTGCCAGCATCAAATCATTTTCATTTTTGCAGATCTCCTAAGTAAAAACAAAAATGTACGTTTAACATTTATTTAATAACTAGGGAGTCTATGTATCTTTCCAAATGTTCACCAGCCATTATTATACATATTTTTCGGCAAACTGTCTATTCAAACTTTTGCCCTTTTTCTAGGGATTATTTTTTGCTTTCTGCTTTCTAAGACCTCTTTGTATATTAAGAATATTAATCCTTTACATGTGATGCATATCTTCTCCTAGTTGCTCATCTGTCTTATAAATTTGTTTGTATTGTCTATTGTCTTTTATGTTTGCGTTCTTTTTTCTCTAAGGCCTCTGGGGTTCCCATCTTCCTCTGACTGACATTCCACTCCCCACAGGTTTATTAGAATATTATCCACAGTGGTCGCTCCAGAACCAAGTCCCCTGAGTCATACAGAGAGAGTGCTGGCTGGGAGCTAGGCCTCACCTGCCCTACAGGATTGCTGGGCAACACCGGGGGGTCATGTGCAACAAGGTAGCCCCTGCTTTTCTCCCTCAAAGCCCCAAAGAGTAGACAAGAGTGGATCCATACTACCAAGTGTGGGAAACTAGCTCAGGATTCCAGTGGAAGGAAAAAAGTTCTGAGAAACCCCATATTTCACCTTAAGAATTCATTAGAATTTTGTTTTCTACTCCATAATATGTTGATATTTATTTTGCTTTAAAACTAATATTTTGAGTACCAACTGTATTATTTAACTCCCCTTCCTTAAAATCACCCACCGGGTTAATTGGGCAGCAATGGGTACCTCCAGCAGTAACTGAACCCCGGTTTGAGGCACTTTTAACATGGTTATTAAAGTTATACCAAAGCAGAGAAAAGGGGCAGTGTCCAGCCAACAAGTTCTACAGGTTGGGAAACTTAAAGCTACTTTCAGGGCCTGTCGTCATGGAAATCCGACCTCAGTGCCAAACCAGATGGCAAGGATAGGATCTGGGCTTCCAGAACCTCTTTGCTGATGCCTCCCTTCCCTCCTCCCACCTGCCCTTCTTTCACAAAGGTGTCCTAGCCCCTTTTCCTTCCTTCCACTCACCCCAGCCTTTCCTCACCATCCCCAAACTCCTTGAGTTGCCCCACAGTTTCCCAGCATATTCCTGAACAAGGCTGCTCTACTCCTGCCTACTTTGCAGCCACAGATCACAGACCTGCAACCAGCCATCCAAAAGGGTGGGCAAGCAAAGATCTCCTCTCCTGAAGGCGTAAACAAAGAATGCGGCATCCTCCACCAGGACAGGCTGCAGCAGAGCTCTGAGCGCAGATGCTGCACAGAATGCTCAGGGGCAGTTAGTTACCCTCGGTTTACTAAGAAGTAAAATGGGGCAAAAAATAGAACTACTTTGCAGGGCTCTTCAGAAAATTAAATGTTAATATAAAGTCCTTCAAAGTAAGCACGCAACAAATGTTAGCTGTTGTCCCTATCATCATACCACATATTAGTGCTCAGTCGGATGGTCAATGAATGGTTCCCGAGCCACTGCTTCCAGCCGTAAGAAGCAGCAATCCCCTCCCAGGCGTTCCAAAGCAAGGAGGGACTGGGACTGAAGAGGGGGCAGAGTACGGTGTTAACCAAGCAGATAAGTCTGGGTAAGTAACCCACTAGGCTGTCATGGGGCACTTGCATTCTAGGCTGTTCCAAAAAAGATCTGCAGGAGATCTGTGTCTTGGTTTGTGTCACTTCCAGCAAAAAGATTTAGATGAGAAGCAGCAGCAGTCTCTGGAGGCCTGATATTTCAGATGGATCTACCTGGCGTTAAGTTCATACCTTCTCAGGGTCTTACATTCCTTCTCTTGGGCTGATCCTGAAGCAGGGCTCCCCCACGCTTTGTACTCTCTCCCTTCAGTTCTGAGGCAGCGCTGCAATTTGCCACTGCTGCACCGTTTTCATTCCAACTGCCCGTGGGGTCCTATTCCCAGCACAGCCCTACCTCTTGCTAAATGACAAAAGATCAAAGCTTTCGTAAAGCCACAATGAGAGGGAAAGAGAGATCAGGTTATCTGGGCCATTCACTACACACAAACGCAGGCATGTGTGCACTCACTTGTGCGCACGCGCGCACACACATGCACACCTCTGCCAGATTATAAATTGCAAAGCCAAGCAAGCCATAAACTCTTACGAGGGTCAGGGGGCTGGTGGGGGGAAGCCATGCCAGAGAGATAACAACAACAATGTCAAATTTCAGACATGAGCAGGTTTGTGTGTGTGTGGGCTCCAGACCAAGGGTTTGGGATGGAAAAGCTGACAGCCCCTTAGAACTAAAGCAGCTCGACTGGGTGCCACTGTAATAAATCAAAATCAGTTATGTAAAGTGTAAAATTATCATTTGGAAATCACTCTCTCTGAATAATTCAATCATTGACTTTCACATCAAACAACCATTTCAACCACCCACACACACAGTTCAGTCTCACACTGGTCTTAAACTCTCTTTAATTATCTGCATTAACCTATCACATTACTATTTTATTCCTATTTCATCCTGGGGGAGGGGCCAGTGATTATGATAAATCACAATGAATGAGAAGACTTTCAGCTGTCCTTCCACATGATTCCAGAGTTCCCTTGATCTGACGGTGACAGGTCTGCCTTTGTCCCAGGAAGGGACAAGGACAGATAAGCAGCCTCCCTCTTAACAAATGCATTACGGATGCCAGTCAGGACAAAAAGGCCAAAGAACCCAGCTCTGCAGCTGTGCGTGGCCATCTCCCATGCCTACCTCCCAGGCTGCGCAGAGATGTCTACCTGCCCTTCTGTCTGGTAGGTGGAATGTTTAGGTTCGTGTAAACAAGTTTACCAGCGGCCTACTTCTCGTATACCCCACTGAACAGCCGCTACCCTAAAATAATAATTTTGAAAACACATTCATATCTAAAGCTAACTACTTACCCCCTCAAAGAATAGCTTACTGAACCACAGAAGGTGAGTTTCCTATCATATTCTTTTGGGGTGGTGCAGGGGGGCTCTGGCCCTTGCCTTAGTGATAGCCGCAAAATGGGGCTACACAAGAATGGGTGTTAGGTGAAATATTTCATTTAGGGAGGCGGGATTTCCTTCACTGCTGGTTGGGGGTCCAGCTTCCTAGTTTGGTGTATCTTGTAGGTGTCCCCCCCCCCCTCCACCTGCTACTCCCTCCTTCCCTCCTCCTCACCTTTTAGATATTCTGATTTCCATATATTTAATAGTGTAGGAATTACCATAAAAAATAAGATAAAGATGTTTCTGCACAGATGCCTGATGCGACATGCTATAAGAGAGAAAGAAGAAAACCACCTAAATATTAACCACAATGAATAGGCTAAATTGTGGCCCATTCATTCAACGGGATGCACTCCAACCACTGGAGTTTATGTAGCAGGTACCAGTAAACAATGGAAAGCTGCTATTAAGAGAAGAAAGAGAAATCAGGTGAACATGTGAGAGCATGTGAACACGTTTGGTTCTATTTCTTAGTATGTAAGAAGAAGGAATAAATTAGGTTATAGTCAAAATTCTAATAATGGTTATATCTGTCAGGGTAGTGTTACTACAGGTGATACTTATTTAGCATGTTCTACTTTATTTCTATCTGCATTTTCTTATCAGTCCACAAAGGAGCAGATTAACCCAGTGGTCAAGAGCATCAACCTGGAGCCAGTCTTCCTGGAATCAAATCTAGTTCTGCCACTTTTGGGATGTGACCTCGGGTAAGTTCCTTAACATTCCAGCACCTCAGTTTCTTTATCTGTAAAATGGGGAAATGGTGATACTGACCTCTCAGGATCACCGTGAGGATGAGTTGGGTTCATCTTGTGGAGTGCTTATACCAGTGGCTGGCACACAGTAAACACTACGCAAGGTTTAGCTGAATATAATCATATATTTCTTGCGTAATTAAAAAAAAACCTGGGGGCCCCAAACCAGCTGTTGGATTTCAGGCACATCCTCATCTCTTGGCATGAGTTTCCTCTGTAGTGAAATGAGTGAAAATGAATGAAATGGATAGATGACCTCAAGGACCCAAACCCGTTCTGTGATGGCATAATTCAACAGGGATGCTTCTAGTGGGCCCTGAGTGCAGCACAGAGGGTAAAGGGGACACTTCAAAGCAGGCTGCAGCAGGGGCTGGTGGGAAGAGGGGGTGATGGGGCCCCCGGGAGAGATCAGAGCAAGCCTGTGTGCCAGGCTGGGGGAGGGGAGACCGCGAGAACGACAGCCAAGGCGAGCTGCCTCTACACTCAACTATGTGATTAAGTGACTGGCTCCTCTTTTTCACAAAGCCAGACTCCAGCTCAAAGAACCTCAGGGACTATTTTAAAGAAAAGTTATTCCTTTGTTTTTAATTGTAATTAAGTAGGTATTTTATAATTTTTAAACGGTGCAATTTACATGTCACTTCCATGATGCGCTGGGTACCCTTCACTGGAGGGAAAGAACGTAAGTTTAAGAGGACTGCTGTGTATTATTTTGTGATTAGCAAAGTGCATTTATGCAATTGTGAATAGACTGGAGATACTGGGATATTTCAAGACTTCATTAAACATGCCAGAACCTTAACAAATTTACATGGAGCCAAAGTTTATTCATGTTAAGATTTCATTCATCCTTCTTCCCATACTTTGACAAAATGTTTAAGTTACTTTCTCATTTTATTTGTCTACTGAGTTCCCTAAGTTAGGGAAATTAGTATTGTGTGTGCGGTTTGATTTAATTAGCAATTGGGGAAATCGGCCTGGCATGTTTCATGGAAGCTTGGGGAAATTGTCAATTAGCATTGTGTTAATTGGTGTCTGCCGTCCTTTCTTTTTAGTTTTTAACCCCTTTTACCTTGTTCCCTCTTTCAGTATGTAAAATCTGGCTGTTTATTATTCTTTAAATAAAGGATTAATTGCCTGAATTCCTGCCTCTGCTCCGTGTCCTTTTTCTCCCTGAGCAGATGGGGAGCTGGGCAGGCCCGTGCGGCAGCGGCCTTGTTTCTTTCAGACCCCGGCCCTCCCTGGCACAGAAGGAAGCGCTCTCCGCTGCACCACCCTGTGCCCAGCCCGAAGCTTCCTCTCTGCTGTCCTCAGTGCCCGCCGGGCCTTCCTGTCCACAATCACTGACGACCCGGCCTGGCTCTCAGGAGACCTCCCGCTGCTTGTTTTCTCTAGTCTGTGGCTGACACGCTAGATCTGAGCAGTTCTCCATCATCTGGCCCAATCGATGCCCTCCCAGAGGGCAGGGGGGAGTCTCTCCAAAAGCAGGAAGGAAGCTAAATTTAAGTGCCTCCAGGGAGCCAGGCGCTTTTCATCTCGCTGCATTTCCAAAAGGTAGGTTTATACTAAAAAGGCCTGGGTTCAGCTCCACATGTGAGATGCAAGATGCGCCTTCGTCCATCCTGTTCAACAGTGGATTTCCAGAGCCCAGCCTTGGTGCTCACCCCGGTCCTTGGACCAGCAATATTGAGATCAGCTGGGAGCCTGATAGAAATGCAGAATCTGAGGCCCCAACAAGATCTACTCAGTCAGCATCTGCAGTTAACAAACTCCCCAGAAAACTGGCATCACATTAAATGTGGGAAGCGCTGGCCTAGCACATTGTTCGGCCTGTGTTAAGCCAAAAACTTGACTCTGAGCTAGAGGGCTTGCTATACCCCGATGTCTGTTTTCTTCTTTTCTATAGTCATAGAAGTTGTGACGGTGCACTTAGCTGTCCAGATAAAGAATACACTTCCCAGACTCCTTTGCAGCTAGATTTTAATCATGTGACCAGGTTCTGGTCTATCAAATGTAAGTGAAAGTTTCCAACGGTAGCTTCCAGGACACTCCCTTAGAGAGAACTAGCCTCCCCCTCACCCTCCCCAACCCTCTTCTCCATCCATCCTACTGCTTAGAACATGGATGTGAGGAATGTGAGGGCTAGAGCTCCATCTTGGATCATGAGGATGAGGGCTATAATTTGGGGATGGCAGAGTAGAAATGTGGGACGAGACTGGGCCCCTGTAGCCTTGACAGGGCAGAGCCCCCAACTTACTGCCTCCCCCAGGTTCTAAACCTTATTTGAGCCACTTTTCTTCAGGATGGGGGTTAGGCAGTGGGTCCTGTCATGCATGGACAAATCTACTTCTGACTAATATAGGATCCAAAGTCCATATAACACACACCGCCCCTCGAAGTGAAAGGAGGTAGGGTGAGGAAATCACCTATGGTGTGCAGAACAAGGACAGTGGGTAGAAGTTTTTTGAAGACAGGTTTCAGCTCAACACAATGCTTGCCCATAATTAAACTGTCTAGCTGCGAAGTGAACTGACTACGTCACTGAGGTAGCAAACTTCCTATCACTGAAAATATTCAAACAATAGCTGTAGGGCCATCTCCCTGTGCTTCCAAATGTTGCAGAGAACATTCCTGCCTGGGTGGAATATTGTTCACCTTTGAACTCTAACTTCTCTTCTCCAGAAAATCGTAGGGGAAAAAAAAAAAAAAAAACACTCAGGGCCCAATGGATTTTAAATCCTGAGCGTGCCCAATTCATTGAACCAAGTCAAAAACTTCTTAGTTTCTACTTCTGCACCTTATCATGAGACTCTGTGTCATTTATTTATCCATTGCCTCTCGGTTTCACACAGGCCCTTCTACACTCTCCTCCTTACCACTGGGGGTGAGAGTCTGCAAATTACACTTCACGTCCCTCCAGCAGCTTTGGGGAGGCACTAGTAAGAGATCAGAAGGTGTGTGAAAGAGAAAAGCTTCTGGCTTTTTTCTAGGACACCAGAGGCAGTCCTGGCACTGGCTGGCAGTTGCCATAGTGGCCGTGGGATACAGTCATTCGGATTCCAGCCACCTGGGAGGGTGGCAGCAGCACCTCATCAGCAGCTCCCGCAACACAGCCATGGGCTCAGGTGCAGGCTCCAGTCCAGGGAAATTAGCACCTTCCTGATCTCTGGGTATTGCCTCTTCTTTCTTCTGCTCCTTCACATCTACATACCTTCTCCCTTTTGCTCTTCTTTCCAATACCTTTGTAACCAATTCTCAGAAGTTCCTGTTTTCCTGGCTGGACCCTGACTGATACAATCACCAGCTCTTGTGGGTCTCTCTTCTCCACTGAGGCAATCCTAGTGCATGCCAGAGGGGGATGTGTATACGTGATTAGCACCTGGAATCAGCAGCACCGACCATCAGCCTTTCCTGCCCGGGCTGATTCCAGACCTGCCATTCATCAAACACAAGCAAGACCAGAGGGCTGTAGAGTCTTCAACTTAACACCTAACAATCACAGCTGATGAGGCCACACTCCTAGACAGATCTATGGCTTCAATTTCTCACCAGCATTTTAGCTCCCCGGGCTAGCTGTCATGTAGCCGGTCTCATTGAGAGGACATTAAGGGACCCATTTTTCAGGACTTGGCTTATGCTAGCAGAACTCTATTTCCACGTGATATTTATCAACAAGAAACTCTCCAATGCTCTCCCGCACCCCAGTCCCCTAGCAGATTTAACTACTAGACAGCACCTATATTTTTTAACTTTTATTGAATTTATTGGGGTAACATTGGTTAATAAAATTATATAGGCTTCAGGTGGACAATTCCACAATACATCATCTGTACATTGTATTGTGTGTTCACAACCCCAAGTCAAGTGTCCTTCTAACACATTTATTCCCCTTTACCCTCGTCTACCTCCCCCTACCCCTTTCCCTCTGGTAATGACCACACTGTTGCCTATGTCTATGAGGTTTTCTTTTTCTTTGCTGGGTGAAGAGGTAGACAGCGCCTATTTATAAGTGAGTAAATGAAATCCTTCCCTTTGATAAGGAGAGCGGGAAACTTTTTTACAGGTTTTCTTCAAGAGCTCCCATGAGAGCAAGAATTCCAGAGCGGATCTCTCTGCCAGCCCTCCCCACTCCAGCTTGGGTTCCAGAATAGGCTGGTTGGTTGGAGGAGGAATGGGATTGGACAGCCAAGATGAAGAAACTTATACATTTTCTACTCACCTTACTCCATCTCTCATTTCAGAAAATAAACCAGCAACAGAAATACAACCACTGCACCTTTAAGTCAGTCCATTGGAATAGGATAACACATTTTGGTACATTTCTTTCATTCTTCTACATGCATAAAAACTCTGATATTAGCCTATGTGGGACACAGCACAGGATCCAGAGTTAAATCCTAATGTGATCCCAGAATCTGAACTCACCAATCTCCCCTGGGAGTGGGAGAGTGGATTGCCTTTGAAAGAGACCAATTGAGAGAAATTTAGGGGACACTCAGCAACAATAGGGTCTGCTATGTAACATGGTCATGAATATTTAAATATATTTATCATTCGTAGATATGGCTTAGGACACATTTCAATAGTTCTGATGGAGAATCAGTGTGTATTTGGACAAGTCTGTCTTTGTAACAGGGCCAGCCTCAGCAGGTTCTGAGTCCTGGCTCAGCCCACTGGTAGAGCATGTCACTGCCCATTCTCGGGTCTCCAGAACACCCAGCTGCTGTCAGGTGAGGACAGAGGGGGGCCTTGGTGAGAGCCAATAACTCTGTAGCTCCTGGAGAGACCTGACTCACACCTGGCTGCTGCTGTTTATTTCCACGCAGCTCTCCCATCCCCCAAAGGGCTGAGCACCAGGCCTCTGAGGGTCCTAGGGGCTGGTGGGCAATAGAGAAGGCCACAAGTGGGCAATTTCCAAGGGGTCGCATTGGCGAACAACACTAAAAGTCTCCTTCACATGTTTTCCTACAAAGAATGTCTTCCTTTATTTCAGTTTACACTCCTTGCCCTTCTCCTAAAAGTCTGTATAGGTTGGGGGGACGAGATCATACATTAGACACAAGTAGCTCTAGAACTCCTGCATTGTAATCATAGTAGCTGGTGAGTCCGTTTCTCTCTCTCTCTCTCGTACACACACACATATACTACACAGTATATGAATTTATAGCATCTCTCTATATATACACACACAGTCACATCCAACATATACTGTGTGTGTATGTTTAAAGGGCAGAATGAGGAAGAGAACCCAACAAAGACAGAAAAGAACATCATTAGAGAGAGGAGGACAATCACAATAATTAATTCATAACCAGCACCCACTGCATGCCAGGCACCGTGCTGGTGCTCCATGTGTGATGTCTCGGTATTTTCAAATTTCTACTACCTACATACAACTTTTACAGTTCTGGTCACATCCATGTGCACTTATAGTATCATTTGCTAAATGTTTTACTTTCAATCAATTTATTTATATGTCTATTATTTTCAGAGAAAAATCTCATAGCATCATAATGCAATCATGGGTTTAATGTGCTATTTTTTAGTAAAGCACATTGAAATAAAATATATAACTATAATGTTCAATGAACTGTTCACCAAACATTATCTATAATGGTACCCATAGACCCATTTGAGGCAACACCACATCATAAAATTAATTCTCTTTTTAAAAGACTTTATTTATTTATTTTTAGACAGAGAGGAAGGGAGGGAGAAAGAAAGGAAGAGAAACATCAATGTATGGTTGCTTCTCACACACCCCCTACTGGGGAGCTGGCCTGCAACCCAGGCCTGTGTCCTGAGTGGGAATCGAACTGGCGACCTTTTGGTTCCCAGGCCAGCGCTCACTCTACTGAGTCATACCAGCCAGGGCTAAAATTAATTCTTCACAACTCCATGCCATATTCCAACTGTCCCCATTGTACACTGGGGCAATGAAAATTGGAAAGGTGGAAGCTAGGGTGTTAAGTGGGCATTTCAGGAACTTGGGAAGAGAGAGATGGGAGGCAACAGAATTCGTATTCAGAACGTGACTGAATATAAATCCAATCATGTCCATAGTTGCTTCCCAACTCAAACCTCAAAGATGTGATTGTGTTCCCATTTCTCCCTGGTGAAAACAGGGTGAGCTGAGGGCAGTTGCAATCTGAAGTGTATATAGAAAGGACATCTCAGACTCCCAAGAAAGAATATCAAGTGTCAGGTGGAAGCTTGAGCCAGGTGGGAGTGAAAGCCCCGGAGGAAAACCACCCACATGGTCCACTGGACCCATTCTCCCAACACAAGACAGCCCTGCAGGCTGAGCTGTGAAAAGGAAAGGGAAGCTGAAGTGTCCTTCCTATACTTCCTGCTCTGTGAACTCACGGCGGGAAGCTTCTGTTAGCTATGAGGATAGTCGTTTTGACCAGGGATTGCAGGTCAAGGGCTGTTTTCATCTTGACGGGAGGAGAGGGCAAACTTCTCTTTTCTGACTCTTTCTAGCTGTAGATTCTACTTGTAAAAGCTTAACCATGAACTATATGGCCTACCCAAACTTGACACTATATCCACTCAGTCCTCTATTTCCCAGGGTTCACAACCCAACCAGGAAACTTGGGTTCCAAACACCTACTCAACAAAGTCAAAGCCTGCTTGTTTTTCAATAAATAAGTAACCATTTACAGGTCAGTGATGCAAACCAACAGAGCATACAGGGGATCGTTTCCTGGGAGACCTGGGAGCAGATCAGACTGGACACCTGGGAGAAGGCAGGTCTGAGAATGGGACTGACCTTGGGCAGCAGGGAACGGCAGGCTAGTGATGAGGGCACTTGCAAAATAATAGAGTCATAATAATAAGAATAACAATAGAAAGATTGATGACCATAACAAATATCTGCATACCACATATCACTTCAGGAGTAATTTCATACTCATTTTCTTTTTCCTTCTTAAAGATTGTTTCCAACTGGATGGGCTACCAGTACATTCTGCATGCTCAAATGCATCTGTGTTCTCCTCAGCCCACTTTCCCTCTACTCTGTGCTGTCAAAACATAAACGCCCTCCCAAGCCCTGGCGCACCAAGTCTGGGAACATCTGATTCAAACACCCCCTCAAGTTCTGTGGCTCCTTTCTGTGTAACACTTCACGTCAAGGTTCGTCTCTCCACCCACCACTGGCACCTCAAGTCAGGCTCTGGGACCTCTGGCCTGGACTGGGGCTGTCACTGCTCCTAACTGGCCCTGTGGGTCTCAATCCACAGCCAGGTGAGGGGCCACAGGACTCCCCGCCCACGCCACTGCCACGGCCTCAGCATGCGCATCCCTGGAAGTCTCCTTCATCTTGACCCCCAGGACAAAATGTTGGTGCCTCTTAATGTCACATGTAATACCTTGATAGCAGTGCACAATCTTTTATCTGCAATTCCAAAACAGAAAAAGCTCTAAAAATGGGGTGAGATGAAACTTATTTGTTGGTAAAACTCTTCATGAGGCTATTTAAAATCTGTATTTACCTCGCGTAGAATATTCTCACATTTAACTACAAAATATTTATATATTTGACTATAGCACATTTTCCCAGCCCCCACTGGGGGTATTACAAGTGATATTCAATATGCACCATAAGCTTGCTAAAATCAGAAAAATTCTGTATTCCAAAACACATATGGCCCAAAGTGTTTTAGACAATGGATTTGGAGCCTGCATTAACTTGTGTTAGAGTCATGACTCTCTGTGTTTTATACCTAGTCTGTGGGTCCTCAAATTGAGCACACGTTATGCAACATGAGGCATAAGTAGCTTTACAGTTGCAAGTATATGAAACACAGAGTTTATTCTTGTATTGTGATTTATTAATTATTGCATTTTTTACACAGGAACAACTGTAAACCTACGTTTACCCCGCCCTGTACAGAAGGCAATTTTCCAGGTATTGAAGGCTTGTAACAAGTTAAAATACCTGATCCTTGACCACAAATTCTTACAGCCCTAGGTCTGAGAGACCTAAAGTAGAACCAATATGTCTCGGCCGAGTGAAGGAATCTGATGACAGAGGCACCATGGCCGACAGGTGCTCAGAAAGACCTTTGCAGACGAAGCTTACCTTACCCCGAGCGGCAAAGGAGAAACAGAAAAAGCAATAAAGGCCTTGGAAGGCAATCCAGGTACGTGTAGGTAAGCGAGATACTCACTACGGCTTGCCATCTAGTTGACTATACAGAACTACTAGACTCATGTACAGCTGTAGGAGAGTTGGCCACTATTTACACAATTATACTTCCTAGAAAATCATTCCTTCTGCTGCTACCAATGTCCCTACCACTTCAGCCAAAATGTCATCTGAACCCTCAGCAGCATCGGGTGAGAAATCCTATTTGTTACAAGTGCTGTCGGTGAATGCCAGGGCTGGTGAAATGTGGCCGGAGAAATAGCCAAGGTCAGATCATTAAGAGCCTAATTAGCAGGTGGTGAGTCTAGTGGCTGAGGGTATGAGCTCACTATTTAATAGCTCAGCAACCCTGGGGAAGTTGCTTTTTCCTTATGTGCCTCAGTTTCTTCATCTGCACTGGGGTAAACCACTGTTGCTGAGGATGACCCTACCTAATCCATCCAAGTATTGTGAGAAATCAGTGGGGATGTGCATGTAAAGCACACAGTGAATATTCAACAACTGTTCACTGTCGCGATAGTACCATTCCAGGGGCTTATGAGCAAAAGAGCAGCTGAAGGGCTGGGGCCCGGTCCAACAGGCTTGCTCAGCTGCAGGTGGCCATGTACAGTCTGGCTGGGAAGGAGGGAGGCTGGAGGCAAGGGGAGCGGTTAGAAGGCTGCTGTAGTGACCCAGGAAGGAAATGAGGCAAGGCTGAACTCACAACAATGGCAGTGGGATTGCAACATGACCTATGGATTTCATGCAATAAATATCCATGAGTCCATGCTGATATAAATAAAAACTTAGATAGATAGACAGATTTGGAGAAAGGGGCATTTATTTCTTACAGGAGAATTCCAATTAATAAATGTGGGAGAAATAATAGAAATAGAAAACCATCAGAAAGCAAATACACTGCAGTAATTGAGACAGGCAAGATCCAATGACAGAGGCTAAACTTGGTGGGCAAAAGTATAATGAGAAGGGGAGAACTTGTTGGTAATGAAAAGGTGGCTCGCTATCAAAGCTGAGCAGAGGATTTCTGCCAACAATGGCTGCACTTGGCCGTCCAGTCAAAGGCACTGCGCACACAAGTCCAGGGGGCTGGCCCCGTGGCAGAGCTACACAACCAGCCCCAGCCCCGCCCTCCGGGAACTGCCAGTCTGCCCAGCACGAACAACACTGGCCCCAGCCAGCCTCTGAACAAAATAAAGTCAAGAGCATCAGCTGCCTGTCTAATCAACTAGAAATAAGCACAGAGTCCCTTCTTCCTCCGCGCAAATGGGGCAGGTGTTCTGTGAGGTTGAGTGTCACCTCCAGAGCCAGGTTGCCTAGGTTCCAATTCTACTCCTCATCAGTGCGTCCGTGGGTGATTGATTTATTCGCGCTGGGCCTCGGTTTTCTCATCTGAAAAACGATCCCACTGGCCCACACCTTGAAGGGTTAATACAGGTAAAGGGTTTATCACAGCAAAGTCTTATGTGGGAATATTAGCACTTAGTCTATGGTCAGCACTTGGGAATATTAGCAGTTATCTCACGTCCCCTTTCATCAAGATGTCTGCCTGGGAGAGACTGCTCGGAGGGAGAGACCCAGAGGACGGAAGCAGCATTTGGTCTATATCTTCACACACACCTTGACCCCTGACTTAAAGGGCGCAGAGAGGCACTCCCACTGCCATCCCGAATTTGGTATAAACTTCGAAAGTGCTGATGAATCCATTTTGATTTATTTCTAATTTATACCCTGACAGGTTCCAGAAAGGATGTAAAGTGGCACAGATAAATCTACGTAACCTCCAGTGACAGGAACCAGGGCACTCAGTTCACCCACGTCTGCCATGAAGGTCAGCCCACCTCACCCTGTCCACGCAGACAAGGGATGACCAGGGAGCAAACACAGGAGGGCAGTGACACCCTGCTCAGCACCACGGAGTCCGCACCCTTTCCCCAGGCCAGACTATTTCCCCCCTGCCCTGCCTGCCTGCCACCCCACACTTCCTGTGGCCACACCATGTCTGTGTGGCCTCTACAATCCCTAAGCAGTTGTAGGAACTGAAGGAGGCAAGCAGCCCTCCCATGGCCTCCCAAAAATGAAAATAATGTAACTAGATGAAATGAAATCAACAGCAGCTTTGAAAGGAGCGAGTTGGTTTGTTGAATCATAAAAGAGCTGCCTGACAGTATCAAAAGAAGGGAGTAGGTACCTTGGTAGCCAGTAAGTCTCACAATCCCCCCGCCCCACACCCCAGCAGCTCCACTTCCCAGGGGAAGTCTGGCAGAGGAGGACGGGTGTGGGTGCCCACGGACATGTACAGAGGGGTGGCCTCAGGGAGAGCCTTCTGCAGCTAACTCATTTCTTGGGTCTACCACCTAACTGGCAATACAGGATTCACCAAATTTCTAACTGTCTACTCCTTGGTTTCCTCATCTATCCATGGGAATTAGAATTTCTTCACAGTGCTATTATTGGAATTGCTTCCAGCCAACATGTATGGACTCATCTTGCCAAACGAGAAAGCTACCAACCCTCTCCCCATGAATCAAAGGGAGAGGAAGGGTCCCCTGGACCCAGTGTAGAAGAAAACCAGTCACATACCCTTTATCAACACCATCAGCAATCTGTGAGAACGCAAACTCCAGCAATGGTTAAAGAGCTATGAATTCAACAGTATGCACGGATTCAATGTTTCTTCACACATCTTTGCTCCCCAGCCCCCTATTGCAATGTAAACGGAAGCAAAGTCAAAGCAAAAGTCAAGGATGTGTCCAGAAGTGAATATTCAAAAAGGCAGGCAAAACTGTGCTAAGAACAGGGGCCAAGTGGCACTCAGTCCAGACGGGAACTTCATCCAGAGAAAATCCTTTCCCTCCACCCGCCCTGCACACCCCTTTAACCTGAGAGAGTAAAAGCCAAAGAGGATTTATGTTAAATTATTTGGAAGTATAAGAGAACGACTTTAATAAGAAGGGATCTTTGTTTCAGAGCCAATGTAATAGCCAACAGTGGGTCCTGACTCTTTTCTAGAAGATTGGTATAAAGACTGCCTCCTTCCTAGAGTGGTGGAGAGGATTAATTGAGATGATCCAGAGAGAGAACTCAGTGCATCATCTGATACATGAGAAGCTTCTGGTAAATATTAGATAGCATTGCTGTGTTTGTTGTTGTTGTTGTTCCTCTTGTTGACTTGTTAAAATTAAAGAATCGTGAATTGGAGAAATAGGTGGCCTAATCACACGGTCCAGTCTTCGGGTTAGAAATTTCATTCATATATCTAAGCACCTCCTTCTTCCCACAACCATGGCTTAATGAGACACAACCTCACGGCTCAGGCAAATCCGACAGAAAACGCTGCCCTGGTCTTCTGACATCCCAGGGCTCCCTGGGGCGTAAGAAAAGCAGAAAGCTCAAGTCAGGTGGAAAGACTGGGATTGATGATTGGAAGAGGAGTGGCTGAAAAGAAAATGGAATTAGTCCAAAAGACACACACAAAAATAAAATACAAAATAAAAGGGGAATGTGAAGAGCTCTTTAGAAGACTCACATGCCCTGGGAGAAACCTTCAAAGGAGAGAAGAATGAGCTAACCCTTCAGACTCTTTGAAGTACTTACATGTACAGCGGAATCCCCTTGGTCCACTCCGTCTTAAAATCCCGCTGAGTTAAGGGCCGCCCAACTACATGCTTTATATGGTGTGTACCTGAAAAGCCAAGGGCTCAGGCATTGCAGGGAATTTCTCTCACCATTTAATAAGGAATGCCTGGAATATTCCAGCCGAGAAGTATTTCTTAATTTCCTGTGCAATCTGAAGGCATTATCCAAGGGTTATTTTTGTTTTGTTTTATTCAGAAGTGGGGTTGCTGGAGCATTCCTCTTGGACATGTTCAGATTTGAATTAATTAGAATTCCTGTACAGTTTTCTTCGGTTATAATTATAGCTTAATTTGATTGCTTAATAGCTCTGGTTTTCGTAATGTTTAGCACCTGTTGTAAATTGCACAAGATAAATCACCTTCTACCTTCCACCATGTTTATGCCTAACTTTTGCCTTTTCCCTTTCAGGTGGTGGGCTCGTGATGACAGCCACACGCCTTGCTCATCCCTGCCCTTTCCACCAAAGAACTCTCTTTTGCTAGGCTATTTAACCACAGAAGAAGTGACTTTTACTTAAATGCCTCCTTAAGACTGCTAGATTTTTTTAAGGGGAAAAAAATTGAGAGGAAAAAAAGAGAATTTCAGATGTTATAAACTCGGAAGACTGACCTCTGGTATTATGTAGACTTCCACTTAAGGGTCACCTTTTGATGCACTGGGCATACGAGGGTTTCTCCCCCGCCCCGTTCCTTTCTAGGATTATTAGACAGCAGTGGAAGCCCCACATCATTAATTGATTTCTCCCATGCATTGTGCTATGATACAATTTTTCAAGGCTGTGCATAATTGTGTTCTCTGTGCCAGCGTTCTGTGTTCTGTCCTTGTCATATTGTCATTGAAGGCTGTTTCCACCCTCTGTAATTGGAGATGTTCTACTTTTGGACAAAGGTGTGGGGGCAGCTCAGGGGAACAGCGCTGACATTTACTTCATCAATTTATTTTTATTGTTCCTACATTTATTGCAGCTATAACAGCCCTTTAATAGTTATATCTCCTCCCTGTAGGGTATTCTGGTATTTGAAATTTTTTTAACTCATTTGTTCTCACAGATAACAGTAAAGTGCATTGCAGGATAACCTTTGGGTTTCAATCTCCTCTCTTCTTCTGGCTCTGAGGCAGTCTTCGCTTTAAACTTTTACTGCATTGCTAGTCTAAAGGCCAGAGCGCCAAGTTCATTCTAGCACTGGAGTAACCACAAATTAGTGGTCCTGAAAATTTCAAGGAGGTTAGTCCTAAACCAAGAGTGCAGCTATTACCGTAATTCAAAACTGGTCATCCTTTTAATGGGAGGGGGCGCTGAAGGAAGGTGGGCAGGAAGGTGAGAAAGTGAGGGGCGACAGAGAGAGTCCCAGTAAATAGGAACTGGGCCTCATGTTATAATCCTGGTCAAACAGGGGTTGCAATTAAATCTTTATGATTGATGAAGCATCGCACTGGACCAATTCTGAGTCTGCCCTTCAAGGCCAAAGGCACAAAGCACAATTAAGAGTTCTTCTTAATTGTTCTTCTTGTCTTTGGAGACTGTGACCCTCCATCCCAGTCTTCATCTGCAAGCCTACTTGACTTACTTTTTTACCAGCCCTACAGAAACGATAAATACTGATTCTGTCTGCTTTGCTACCACCATCTTTGTGGTTGAGGAAACATTTCTATGGGCAAGAAACACTTCTATACCTATTTTCAAGAGCATGACACTAAGTCACTGTATAACAGTTTGTGCTCCAGTTGCCAGCTTTACAACAAGAAGTTCCCTGACCAGTACCTAGGCACATTTCAAATGCGAGTTCATTCTTGTTACTATCCACCAATTTTTCCTACAAGGTCATTACCACACTGCTCCCTAACAGTATTATCAGAACCTACCAGAAATTGCTGCTTTCATCTCCTCAGAGGGGGCTAAACACCTTGTCAATGACCACAATGCCAAATAATTAGCCACGAAGGGCTCCAAATCCCACGCCGCTGCTAGCACCAGGTGCCTTTCTCCCCTCACCACTACCATGAACATCCCCCGGGAAACATTTCTTATGCAACCAGTTGCCACCATTAATAAAAAGGAAGGTCGCTCCATACCACACGAATTTTCAAGACCATCATTACGGTAGGGTGGGTCTAGTAAGTCCCTGACCAAAGCAGGAAGACACTTGAGTGGTCGAAGTGGGTGATCCTGGTCCCCACCCCAGGATCTCTCACAAGAGTAGAGAAGGGCAACACCAGGTCCAGGACATGCTGTTGAAGCTTCTAGAGCCAGGGAAGCCTCTATCGCAGGGGTTCCTGCCATCAGGCTCTGCTGAAAGGTAACCCTGGCCTCCCCAGTAGCCATGCCCCCCACTCCCCCATATCTTTTCAATTTTTACCCCTCGCACCACGTACCTTACAAATGAATTCTTTTCAGAAGACGGCTGTCTACTGCCATGTTGGTACATCTATTAAACCTTCAGAAAGGGAAAATATAAGATGAAGAAATAAATCAAGTGTACAAAACCAAGAGGGACACATATCACAGACAATCTTTATCCTAGAATCCTAGCTTGGGCAGGAAAGCTATAGCAGTGTACGGTTCCAGGCCTCTGCTTCCCAATAGTGCTGGGGGCGGGGGGGGGGGGGAACCCCACTACCATCCTGGAATGATGCTGCCAAGTTTCTGATGAGGATAGGATGTTTGGAGGATCGATTGGGATTTTTATAATTATTATTATTCCAGTTAGACTTTATCCCTCGATAGCTAGAGAAAGATACCACCAGCAGGGCATTCATCCAGATGAAAATATTTTAATAGTTCTCCTTTATAGATCTGGCTCAAAATTCCAGGTCATGCTTATTCAGGTTCCTGACTCTTTTCCTCATCTTGTTAGACTTACAAAGAAAAATCATGACAGGCTAACACACCATAGTCTGAGCCCTGTTGGACTTACAGAACATACCCAATGCCTTGGCAGGGGCACAGGTGGCTGACACTCTAATTCCTTTGTCCAATAGCAAGAGGCATGTTGTACCAGTCATCACCTTAACCATGCATGTAAATTAGAGGCACTAACCAGCTACAAGTTTCACTATCCACAGGCAACTTACTTTCCCAGATGCTGGAGCCTAATTAAGATTAGAGTTGCCAGAATCTAAAATTGCTAAAAGTTAACTTTGTCAATTTTGCTTTTACATATGCATATGCATCTCCATTAATCAACATGCTGGCCACAGCTAAGGAGGTTAAGTTTGACAACAATGGCATTCTAACAAGGAAGAAGGCCTTGCAGAAGGGGAGGAGTGTTATTAGACTCAGAGATGATCCCTGAAGGTCAAGTGTGCCCAAGGTGGCCTCCCGAGTAGCAAACCAAAGATGGCATGGAAGAACACAGGGAACAGAAGGAGGGAGCTCTGTACGACTCCTTCGGATCTCAAACCACAATGCCAACAGCAGGACACGGCAAGGCCAGGCAGAAGGGGAGCCTCCTGGCACAGAGACCCACCAGTGAGTGGGAGGCCTGATTATGTTGTTCTCTAACCAGCTGTTGAATGGCGCTTACCAAGGGCATGCAAAAGAAGTAGAAGGGCTGTGTCAGCTGGTAAGGGACCTTCCATGCCAACGCTATCCTCCTTCTATTGGTCTTCCAGCTAGAGCTGTAACGTAGAGTGGGCAATGACTAAACTGACAGGTGCCCAGAGTGGAACTGCCCTTATGTCCCAGTTCATGGTGCACATCATGTTGGCCCATGCAAGGTCCCCTCATTTAATCGTTTCGTCCTCCCCTCGTTTTTCTCCCTCAGTCTCCACCCTCCCCCACCTGCAGCAGGTACCCACTGTGTTTCAACCTTCACCTTGTACCTGGATTCTGTGGAGTTGGTTCAGGAGTGATGCCATGTTCATTTGCCACTTGGTTCTTCAGACTGACTTTAAGCTGTGCCTTCCTTTCTGTGTAGACCTGACCTAGCAGAGAGTCTTGCAGATATCAAGAACTTTATATCTGTTGACATAACAAAGAAAATACAGGGGTGCACTTCAAGGACTATATGAAAGCACATGTACACGGCCACGTATGGCTGTGCAGATTATCTTCATGAACGGTGCTGTCTGGATTTGAAGAGTGAAGAACCCGTGCAACTGGACATGGTTGTGCTGTTAACAGGCTTTCTGAAACCCATCACTATTGATATGGCTATTGTTCTGGTGATAAAAATACAATTTTTTAGATTTTAGCTGTTTTTTTCATTTCAAAGATATACATGCTTGTTATAAACAAAACCAAAAGAGTTCAGAAGGGCAAAATGCTGAAAGTTAAAGCACCCTTCCTCCCTCACCGGCACTCCTCCCATCCCGCTCCCATTGGTAAACACGAGGAACTCTTCCTTGTCTACATTCCCTTCTAAAACTGTGTTACACATGCAAGCACATCTACAAATATCTTTATACAAGGAAGTTAATATTATATAAACTGTTTTACTAATGCTGCTCTTACCAAATTCTAAGGTACCATTATTTATTTAACCATTCCCCTACTGATGAAAATTTAGGTTGTTTCCAATTTTTTCTATTATAAGTAATGTTGCATGTTAAATGTTCATTTAAACATGTAGGTGTACACACACACACACACACACAAATGTAGGTAGAATATTACTAGAAGTGGCATTTCTGAGTCACCAGGGATGCACACTTGGAACTTGGATAGGTACTATCAAACTGCCTTTTTTAAAAAGTAGTACCAATTACATGCCGACCAACAATGTTTGAGAGCTCATTGTCTGACACCCTGAAAACACCAGGCATTACGAGATTCTTGAAACTACCAATCAGAAAAGTGAAAATGATATAAGGTTTAACCTGCTTTTTTCTTTTTTAAAAAAAAAAAAAGAAAATCTCATATATTTATTGGCCACATGTTTTTTCCTTTGAAATACCTATCCTGGGTTTTATCTATTTTCCTACTGGATACTTGTCTTTTTATTGATTTGGAAGAGCTCTTTGCATATTAAGGAAATAAATGTTTTAAAAGATTTTCCCCAGTTAGTCATCTTTTATTCTTGCTACAGTATTTTTGGTATGTAGACTCCATCATGTTTTACTTCCTATTTTTATGATATTCTGCCACAAAGAAGTTTCATATTCTATGTCACCAATTTTAAGAGCTCCCATGGTTCATGTCATACTTAGAAATGTCTGCTCCATTTGAATATTATTAAAAATCTCATTCTTTTTTTGTGATCACACTTTTATGATTTACTTTTCCTTTTTTGTGATTACACTTTTATGACTTACTTTTTATTTTTACATTTAGGAATCCAGATTTACTTATTTTTCCAAATGACTTGCCAGATGTCTCAATACCATTTATTGAACATATATATCAATTACCCATTGCTCTATAATGCCACCTTTACAATTTAATAAAGTCTCATGTATTTCTAGCTGTATTTATGGACTTTCTATTTTGTTCCATTGCTTTGTCTAATTTTTTTTTCCTAAACTAGTATCATACTATTTTATTACTATAGCTTTGCAACATACTTTTGATCTGGTAGAGCGCCTTTTTAAAAATGGGAGTTTATAAAAAGCACAAAACTGTCAGGATCTTATCCAAGGCCAGAGATTTTTTTCTTTCTTGCAGGATATTTATACAAAGAGTTTATTTTTTAAAAATGTACGATCTATCAACCCCCAAAAAATATTTAATAAGAATTTACTATATTAGTAGCTAGGAGAATTTCTAGAAAAAGATAAGGCAGAGACTCCAATTTAAAGGAATTATTTAGGTAAGAAGGTACCAGCACACACCTACAAGGGCAGTTAGAACGAAAACCGCTGTGGGTCCGAGTGATCAGAGAGGGCTTCGCAAGAACGATGACAGACACAAGTCCCCACAGAGACCTTGCATTGTCATGAGTTAAAAAGGGCCCTAGCCCCTGGAGATCTGCTTACAAGCTGTGTATTTTGGGCTAATAATAAAACCTGACATTTATTGAGTTCTTACTGTTTACCAGGCATTGCTCTAAGGGTGTTACATGCATCAATCCATTCAAACTTACAACTCTATGAAAAAAGTACAGACTTTCAGTTAGCCTATTTTATAGATGAATGAATTAAATTGCTTGCCCAAAGTTGCCAAGCTACTAAGTGACAGAACAGAATTTGAACCCAGGCTGTCTGGCTCCAGAATGCCCATCCTTAATCATTTCACTTCATGACCTCCCAAGTCAGCAAGAGGGCTTGATCCGTGGACCAGCTCTGCCGGAAGCACTCCCCCGGATGATAAAACTGTTCAGGGTGACAGGCTGCCCTGCCAGCACAGCAAGGAGGCTCCTGCGTTCAGCCTGCAGATGCACGAGCTCGATAGAAGCCTGAACTTCCTGAAAGGATGGAGACACCTGGGACGCTGGCCCCCCAGCCGGAGCCTGCGGTTCATGCTCATCAGTGCTTGCAACTCCTCTCCTGCAGAGGAGGCCAACAGTTCATGCTCCTGTACACCCTTTGGGCCCCCGGTGCAGGCTGGTCACCTGGGTGACCTCTGCCCACCTGGGACCAGGGTGGCCTCTGTCTGACCTCATCCCAGGCTGACAGCTGGCGTCGCACTCATCCAGACAGCCGGCACTGAGTCGGACAGAGTATTGTCTCCTGTCCTGCCTTACAAATGGGGGAGAGAGAGAGAGCAGGCCCCTCCTGTTCAGCCGTGGCCTCTGAGGGGGGCAGGTCCCTGGAATTAAGAAGGCAGGATACAAACAAAATGCCAGCTGCAAGTATTTCTGACTTGAAGAGAGAAGCAGGGCCGATGGCCTCCTGAAGTCCGGTGCCAGGAATTGTTGGAAACAAAAGGGCCTCTGGTAGGCAGGGTCAGGCTAGCGCACAAAGCCCCATTGTTAGGCTACACTAGTGGGTTTCCAACTTTTCTTATTAAGCCATGGAACTGTTTATGACCCTTCAGCCATGCCCTGGACGTCTGGAAGGGCTTTCAGGTAGAGCCCATTACCAGGGAGAAAACAATGGCACTCTGAACCCACTGCAAGCGGACAACATTGAGACAATTGTGCAGAATGTCCGTCTTCCCATCAAGTCACTTCTCAGTCCTCCCAGCGGCTGTGTCAGATGGTCTCTGGCAGTCCCTTCCCTCTGATCTTCCTCACTCCTCTCACTGTACCCCTAAACTGAAAACTGGTACGGTCCGGGCAGCTCACCAGGTAACATGGCCCCTTGCTCCTGGCTCCATTCTGGAAGGGCCAGGCTGGGTCCTTACCCTGCCCATCACAGTCTCTCAGATTCCTCATAGCCACCTAAACCCTCCTCTTCCTAATACTGACAATCTCTCAATAGCAGCACTGCCCTAGGATATGATGCTAACAAATCTCTGCCTCTTATCCCCCATTCTCTCCCCACTAGAGGGGAGGAAGACAAGGAAAGAAAGAGACAGGAAAACAGAAATCCTGCCCCTTCCCCATTATCTTTCAAAGAATATCACACGCAGGAAGTAAGCAGTGTAATACCACTCTGGTCCAAGCAGCAGCGGGACTTCACTCTCTCAGCCTCTGACACTAGGATAAAGGTGAAAAAAATGCATACACAAATTTTGCATCCGATATCGAAAGGTGCGAGAACCCTCCACAAATTCAAGGATCTCAGGTTAAGAACCTCAGGCCCAGCTTTTAAGCTATCCTGCACCATCCTGAAGTATATTCCAGAGACAGCTAGGGTCTCATCAAGCCTGTTTGCTCTTCTGGGCTCACAGCTGAAACACATTTCCCAGTCCCTTTGCACATTAACGGAGATGCGTGGGTGATTCTTGCCAAAGGATGTGAGCAGAAATGATGTGTCTTTTTGGGTTGGAGGCAGTTAAGAGCAGGTGTATCTTCTCTGTGCTCTCTCCTCCATGGTCTGCCAGCTAGATGACTCAAGGGACACTGTGAAGCCACACATTGAAGATGACTGTGCCTTTACAACAAAGGAGCTCAGGCCCTGAAAGACAACGTGGAACAGAAAGGCCTCCTCCCCACAAAGTCTATGTAGGCCTGTGATGTGAGCTAGAAATGAAGTTTTATTGTGATAGACCACTGAGTTTTGGGAGCCATCTGTGACAATAGCTGGCAAAATTACCCTAAAACAGGGCTTCTTCATATGGATTGCCAGCCCAAACAATGCCTTTTCATGCTGCCTTTCACGTAGACAAGTGGTTCTCAGCCCTGGCTGAACATTAGAATCACCAAAGGTCCTTGTAGAAAAAAGGGAGGTGGGCAGCAGTAGAGCCTGGGCATTACAGACTTTTAAAAGCTTCTTGGCAATGTTCGCTCACTCCCTTAGGGTGGTGAGAGAGGAGACGTCAGTTCCCTCAGAGGCACTGTTAGGAACTCCCACAGGGCGATGCTCCTTCTTCACTTGGGCTCCTCTAGGAGGTCAGGGAGAGAGCCAAGCCACCTCTACCATGCCAACCTCCACCGTCGGCTGCCATGCTCAGGGAGACCTCAGGAACACAGACTGACACAACTGAACGCCTACACTGTGCTGGGCTTTGTCCTGAACACTTTACGTCCAGGACCTCATTTCAGCTTCTCGGCACAACTTAGAAGTAGGGACTAGTCCTCTGTCCATTTTGACACAAAAAGATGATGTAACTGTCCCCAGATCACGCAGCTAGAAAAAGAGCTCTCAGTCCTAATACTTCTAACTTGTCATTACTTTTCCAACTTGCCAAATCACCTTTTCAAAGACAGATACTCCTGGGTTATCAGCTAGCAGTGCATGTGGAATTGGTTAGAACTCCCCTGAGAACAAGAGCCCTCAAGGAAGCTATTGTGGGCACCTGTGGGAGGAAAGGGCTGCTGGCTGCACAGGCAAGAGGCCGCAAGGCAGACTCTGCCTACCTGACCCTTGGCTGAGAGCCGGCCTGGCCTTGACATTCAGAATCATCTCACCACCCACCTTGTTCCTGAGCTACCCTTCTCTGCAGGCAATCCTACATGACCACATGGCTACAGCACAGGTGGCAGAGGGATTCAGGGCTCAATCCAGATTTATGGCAAGCCTAGGGCGAGAAGGGAGAAGAACTTTCAGTGGGTGCTACTCCCATCAACCCCAGCTCACCTAGAAGCCCACCCGGACTACAGGGCTGGGACTACAACCTCACGGCAGAAGCCAGTCCCTGCCTGAGTCAGCAGCTTCTCCCAGCCTCCCCATGCCCGGGTCAAGGCTTAGGCTCGCCAGTCTGTAAAGCCGGGGGCGCGGTTTGCAATGCGGAGAGAGAACTGGCACCTACCCCTTGTAAAGGTCTTGGTTGTGTCAGTCTCTCCAGGCATCCATCCGGATAGCAATCGGGTAACGCAGGCTATCCCTACAGCCACGCCAGGCGGCCCAGTGGGGGCGGTGCTTTGCCCTGGGGTGGAGCTTTGTGCGTGGGGGGCGGGGCTTTGCGCAAGAGCCGGAGCTTCCGTGGGGAGGCGGAGCTTGCACGGGGAGGCGGAGCTTGCAGAGATACAAGTCATCCCACAGAGGCTCGCACAACCCCTTCCACTCCATGGACGGGACCTTCTTGTTCCCTGGCCCTACTGAGAAGCGTTGGACACTTTTGGTCTTTAAATTCATTTCGCACGATATTACACATTACTTTATGTATTTTTTTAAAAATCTATAATTTATGAAAGCTGTTATTCGATAGGGTTTTCACTCTCCCGGGCTGGAACTTCTAAAGTACTTCTCAGTGGGCAGCGAATCACTTTGATTACCATGTGATTAGTTTGTTCAACTGATGGCCTTTCTTCTCTAAGATATTCATTGTGTCTTCTGCCTCCTATACAGTTCTTAAGAATTTAAATGAGCCATTTTATTTCTTCCTAGCCCCACTCTTCGGCCTCCCCTTTGAGTGTGCCTAATAAACAGCAGCGCGTTTTCTGAGGGCCCCCTCTAATGGGGAATTTTATGTTGTTTCTGACATTGTTTGTTGTACTTCCCACAAGACTGAATGCTACTAAAGATTGAGAGACAGTGACATAAATGTCAGGGAAACGCCTCGGTAGTGTCAAGCCTAATTAGACACTTGCACCTGGGGGACAACGACGGATACCATAAAACTCGGAGCTCATCCTCGCTCTGCACACTCCTGCAGTCTGGCTGATGGGGCAGGGAGGGCGAGAAGGCCCAGCGATAGGATAAAGGGGATGGGGAGCTGTTTCCCTGGGATGCTGAACTCGATTTTAACGCATCTTGTTCCTTTTAGGTCAGTCACTCCTGTCCTGGGAGTACCCACAGGCAAACCCATTGTGTGCATTAGGCACTGTAGGCACAGTGCCGAGGGGGCTGGGGGTGTCAAGGGCCAGAATGTTGGAAATGAAAAAAAATTTTGGCTCCAAATTATAAAACAGAAACTGTGAAATGAAAATTATGGTTGAAATAATTAACAAGGCAAATTGCAAAAATCACTTTACAGCACAACTATGTGTGTGCACACAGGGTGAGATGTACAGGCATTTTAAAAGATGAATATAATGGGGATTGAAGCTTCTAACAGTAAGAGTGCCTTCAGCTCATGAAGGTCCTGAAGTGGCCACATCTACTGATCCAGATGGTCAAGGCCAACTGCACACAAGAAGCAGCGTGTGAGATATCTGGTTGTTCAGTCACCCTTTCTGCAGCCTGTGCCCCTCCCCAGGTGTATACAGAGAAGCAAAAGGCCTATTTTTGCCCACAGGGAGATACTATAGACATAGATGAGATAATGTGTGCGAAAAGGCACGTTGTAAACTCTCAAGTGCAATGTGAATTATAGATCTTATTATGTATATGACACATTCTGTTTATCCACCTGCATAGAGATACTGAAGTCATTTTGGAGAAATCCATGTTCAGTCATTTTCTACTCTCAATTTTTACCCAAATAGTCCTCTGCTAAGTTGAATCTGCTTGTACATAAATATTCCAGATCCTCTTCAGTCACACTTTAGAATCCCACTGAGGTACTGAGAACATTAGTCACCTAAAAACAGCATTTGGAGAAAGCCAAACCCATTGAACAACTTACCCGAAGAACTTCCTTAATGAAAGGAAGAGAGGGCTCAGGTCCACTTCCTGCCAAGGCCAAGATTCCCAAAATTATTGGTACAGGTTCTGGGCATTTGGGCAGGACAAAGGGTCTGTTTTGCTTTAGTGGTATAGCAAATTTATGCTTTTTCAAAGAGCCTCAGCATTGTTTCAATTTTTGTCTCAAACTGATGAAGAAAAAATAATTATTATTAAACCTTATTTGACAGATGAAGAAAATGAGATGAAGCAGACTTAAGTGGGCTGCCCAAGATCACCCTGACTGGCCAGAGTTAAGGAGCTCAGCTTTCCTGGCACATTCTAGAATTCCTTTCACCATGTGTTTAGCTAAGGCTCTGGTGCCAAGAGCAGCTAGAGACCCTCCTCCCTAGGAGATTACCAAGCCCAGGGTTGACCACTCCTGAGATAAGCAGAATTATTTTATGAGTAAATACCCACCATTAATTTCCCCATCAGACTTATTCTATAATATGCACTTGTCCAGCTGATCAAGAAATTCTTCCCTAGACCCTCCCTGTTCTTCCTCAAACACACCTCTAAAATATAAACATACCCAGGCACATCAATGCAGCTGTTTTCAAAGCCCATTCTTTAAGCATGTAACTTCTAGGTTTGACGGATTTAAGGGGGTGAAGGAAGGAAGGAAGAGGGAGGGAGGGAGACGGAGGAGGAGAGAGAGAAAGAGAAGAAAGAAAGAAGGAAGGAAGGAGGGAAAGAAGGAAGGAAAGGAAGGAAGGAAGGAAGAAAGAAAGAAGGAAAGAAAGAAAGAAACCCAGTTAAAGTTTAATTTAATGTAAATAACAATTATGATATGTATATCCCAGGCAATATTTGGTATATACTTATACTAAAAAAATTTTTTTCATTTTTTATTTCATTGCACAAAACTAGTTGCCCAAATGGAATCAGAGTCTATAAATCTTCTAATCCAAAAATCATATGCTCTCTTCCAGGCTTAAACATATTTTTACATCTTACCTGCAAGCAGCTTCAAAGGTGAGAAGTCTGAACTCACCTGTTTAATTGCTGAAGAATGTAAGGATGATGGAAAAGTTATTCTTGACTCCCATGAGATTACACTTAAAGTAACCAAGACCAGAAGAAACTTAATCTACATATGCATGCAGAATTCAGAAACCTTACTGGGAACTTTACAATCGTCATACTCAGGAGGCTGTTTGGATGGGTATGAATCCCAGTGGCTTTGAACAGGGTCATTTCTCTGCATCCTTCCAAACCTGCTTCCTTGCCACAATGAACTCTCCCAGAACAAGCTTGGTGCCCTTGTTGGCACATAGTAGGCTCAATTCTTCCTTGTGGGAAGAATAAAATGTGATACATATCAAAAGCTTTATTTCCAATAGGTTAGCTCAAGTTGCATAAAACTGTGAAGAGTCAGAAAAGAGAAAGTTCTGGAGAAAGGCATCATTGCTTCCTTTTGGGGATTGAATCTCCTTGATGACCAAAGAGAAAGAAATCTAGCACCCCAAAGCAAGCAAGCAAAACATCGACAAGGCAAACACAAGCTTTCTCCTCGTAATACTGGGTGAATGAGCATGCACTAATCCACCTCAACAGTACAGAGGGAGCCCAGCAGAAGAGAGATATCCCCAAGGAGAAGTGAAGAGCTCATGGCTCAGCAGTATTTTGTACATCAAGGTTGGGGGAGGTCACAGGGGGCAGGAGCCTTTCAGAAAACTGTTGCCGAAACTTCAGCTTGACCTCCGCCCAATTAGAAAGGCAGCTTTTTTCACCTGTTTTTAATCGTGTAGTGTTCGTTTTAGGATGAGGGTTCCTGAGAACAAAAGCAGAAAGAGCCTTTATTTCTTTACTATTTATATTTAGTGTATTATAATGCATTTACAGCTCACAGCTCCTACCAACTATAGCTCAAGAGACAGTTTTTGAGGTTATGTGGAGAACTGTGGAGAGAGTCAGGACACTACCAGGGAATTGGTTACACGGGGTATAGGATAGGGAATGGAAGGTTCTAGAGAATATGAAGACATCCTTACCTCAGCCCACCCTGTCACTAGCCACTGGCAAGGAAAGCTGAACCTGGATGGGGAAGGAACAAACAGAAAAGCAGCACGAGTTGGGGGGTTAGCCAGGCTGTGGTAACCGCATTGGCTCTGCATCTTGGGTGAGCTGCTCCCCACAGGACAAACAAATACAGACACAGGACCTGCACTCATGGATTGGAGTCCAGAGGGAAGACAGACACGTCAAAGTCAAAGTCACCCTGTGCAGTGAAGAACACAGGGTGACCAGTAAGCAAGCTAAGCACATGCACAGGGACTCAGCCTAGCAGCGGTGACAACAGGAGAGACAAAGAAATATTTTTGAAAGAATTTTATATTGGATTTTTATCTAAAAAAAAAAGGAAAAATAGAGACAAATCAAAATTTTGTTAAACTGCTTTACAGTGTATGGTTGAGAGCATAGATCCTGGAGCAATCCTGCCTAAATTGGAAGCTCTGCCATTTACTAGCTTTGTAACCTCAGACACGTTACTTAAACATTCTGGGCCTCAATTTCCTCATCTATAAAATGGGGATAGCATAGAGTATATTATGTAATTATTAATTGTAAAAATTAAATGAGTGTTAAGATACATAAAGCATCAGAACTTGGATATAACAAGTACTCAATTAGTGTTGGCTATTATTATTACTATGACATCTATAGTTTAGTATTGTTTTTATTTTAGATTGCATATCAAAACAAAGATACCTTAATCCAGTCCAAGTTTAAAGTCTCCAAAAATCTTAATATGGCCTGGTGACGATGCATACTATAGCAGAGGCATGCCTGGGACAGTAGAGGTAAGATATCCCTGGAAGGAACTCCTCACTCAGCCTGAAGAAGAATAGTCAGGAGGGCTTCCTGTAGGAACTCTCTAAGTTCTGAAGACTTGTCCGGGTAAGGGGAAGTGGAATTGTTTGCACATGGCTCGGAAGCCAGAAGTGGAAAGGCACAAACATATGAGGGTAGACAGCAAGAATGGGGCAGTAGAGTCCAGGAGAGTCAGCTGCCCCGGCCCAGGCAACAGGCTGTGCCTTGATACCAGGTGGTAGAGCGCTGAGGGAGAGCGAATCCAGCTTTAGGAGAGGGTCCCCTGACTGAGAGAACTGACGGGACTTAGTAATCCATTGGCTGTGAGGATGAGGTGGAAATTGACTTCTTTCCAACTGCTGGTTTGGAAAACTGCAAAGATGTTGACACCATTTGCTGAAACAGGAAACATAGGAAGAGGAGATGACTTGGGGGCAGGAAGGGGAAGGAGGTGGGGAGAATGCTGTAAATGAGCTAAGGTCATGACTTCCATTTGGAACCATTTACCTTTGGTATTTCTATAAAACAGCTGAGTGTGAATACTGGTAGGTAATTGGATATACAGAGAAAATAATTAAAAATTCAATAGCCTTCCCTTATATTATATAGAATTCTTCTGTGGAATGAATTGTTCCATACAACTTTTACAATTCCCATGAGATAAGAACAAGTATGAATATATATAGCACTTGCTATGCTAAGCATTTTGCATACATTAACTCATAATCCTGACCCTAACCCTAAGAGGTACCTACTATTAGTAACCCATTTTACAGTTAAAGACACTAAGGCTAGAGCCAAAGTTTAAGGGGTTTTACCAGCATCACACTGCTGCTAAGAGGCACATCTACATGGTCTGCTTTCCCTTTTGACAGATACAGAAAGAGAAGGTCAAGTAAGACAAGGGAGGTGTACAAGGTTACAGAAACAGGAAGTTGTAGAGCCAGTTCTGGCACCCAAATCTGCTACTTGAGGAGTATGATGCTCTTTGCGTCACCGCCGCGTGAATTCAGGCCGTAGAAGTCTGCTATTTGCACAGGGCTGGAGTGAGAAGATTATAGACATAGGACCAACCGGTAGCCACATTCAAACAGGGCCAGAACTGCTTATTTCCCTGTGCAGTCTCATAAGAGTAAGGCACTACCTATCTGCCTGCTTCTATTGATGATGATGATGAAGATGACAACAATAGCAATGACAGTGGAGGCTGGATGCTGCTGAGAATGAAGTCCCACTGGTGCTGATACTTTGATTAAGACCCAAAGACCTGTCCTGACCAGTGTGGCTCAATTGGTTGGGCGTCATCCCACAAAGCAAAAGGTCACTGGTTAGAGTCCTGGTCCGGCCTCACACCTGGGTTGCGGGTTCAGTTCTCAGTTGGGACGCATACAAGAGGCAGCCGGTAGATGTTCCTCTCTTACACTGATGTTTCTCTCCCTCTCTTTCTCCCTGCCTTCCCCTCACTCTAAAAGTAAATAAAATTTAAAAAAGAAACAAACCTTCATGACCCTTGGGTTCTTGAGGACAAACTTGGGTCTAAGCATTATCTTTTCTCTCTAGATTATTCAAGAGAAGGGGACTTGGGCAATTGTGTTTGAGCTCATTCATTCAACAAATCATGCAGGGGCTGAGCAGCTACCGTCAGGCACTGTGCTAGGTACACAGAACACAGTGATGAACAAAACAGTCATACTTCCTGCTCTTGTGAACTTCACAGTCACAAATACCCCAGCTAGCCATGCCCACTGGTTGGATGGTGAGCGGGCATCCCTACCCGAAACCTGACCCCAGGAAGCTGGCTGTTGTGGCTGTTGTTGGTCCCACTGATGGAGGAGACGCGAAGAGCCCAGCTGTGGGCTAGGCCAGCTGGAGGGCTTGGGAAACTCACCCAGCTTCTCTTGCTTTGATGTAAAATGGGTGGAAGGGCAGGGAAAAAAACTCTAGATCCATGGTTTTCAAACTTCTTTTAAGATACATTATTCACTCTATTCGCTAACAAATATTTACTTAGATGAGAACTGTATGCAAATTACATGAACACCACAAAGGCAGCTCAGGCCTCTGGGAGCTTGAGGTCTAGTGGGAATCTTCCGCCAAACTCTACCCTATGAAAGAGACAGAAATGGAGCTAACCCTGAGGTCATCGGGACTCTATGAAACACAGTTAAAACACACGCACACACAGACTAGCTGGTTTCTCAGGTCTTTTCCTGAGCTAAGGTTCTCGGGTTCTTTTTGCCCAAGCTGGGGAGACAACTCGCTCAGCATTCCTATCTCCAGTCCTACATCAACTGAATATTTTCTGTAGTTTTTGTCCAACAAGCCTCACGCACTCAAGCTTGTCAAGGTACTGCTGATTTGCTCCATTGGTCTGTTCTAGGGTAGACAGCCATTTATACGAGATTCTCAAAGGGTCTAGTTCAAACCAGACAGGGGCGGGAAGGCCATATTTTCATCTGGAGGCAGAAGGATTTTCATGCATTACTCCCCAAGCACGGAGCGAGCGCTGGGGTGGCTGCAATGGATGTTAGCCAAAGCAAGACAAGGGGGCACAGTTGTGAGTTGCTTCTTCCCAGAGAATCCTTTTTTTTTTTTTTTAAGAAAAGGAGTGAAGAAAGCCCAGCTCCCCTATTCCCGTGCTAGTTTTGCAAAACAAACAAGAGCATATAATTTTTATTCACTGATTTTGTCTTTCCCTTCCAAGGAAATCTCGTCCTCTCAGGAAGACCCATTTGAGGGTTACTGCACACTGTCCGTCCACTTGGTGAGCAGGGATTTGACTTTTTTTTTCCCTTTCTCACACCATTCTGTGCCAGCGTGAGCCTGACCATTTCCAGATGAAACGCTGCCTTTACCAGAATGAAATGTTTGCGAGAAGGCCTTTAATGAACTGAAAATGTTAATTTGAAAAGTCTCCTCGGTGGAAAGAGTGAGGCTTGGAGAGGGAAGGAAATGACACACGGCCTGGGGACTGGCAGGCGGCTGGTTTCTCTCAAGTGTTTTAAAGAGGGAAGATGGAGAGTGGGCTGCTGTCCGTGGGGACCCCACATGGACCCTCTGCCGGAGGGCAGGACCGACCTGGCCAGTCCGAGCTGCGTTCGCACGCTCGCCTTTGTTTTGGTGCTTCCCACCTCTCCACACACAGCCTTCTCCCTCAGACCAACAGTGCACGGTCCCCGGGCTCCTTCCCCACCGCCAGAAATTCCAGCAAATGCCCCACTGGCAGAATTTCAAAGGTAATCTCAATGAGAAAGATGTTCATGGTAGCAGGAACAACCACCGCCAACACTGCCATTTTTTTAATCAGGTGTTCTTCTCCCCCGCCCCCCTCAGTGCCACCCATGCTGCGCACGGAAGGAGAAAACATGAAAGTTACAGACTCTGCTAAGAATGCTGATTATAAGTCATCGGGCAGATATAATTACAGGAATTGCTCTCCCTAGCTGAGCTGATATTTATTTCAGCAGCTCTGACCCTTCTTGAGGATCTTGCTACCATCCCCCACCTTTCACCCCGCCCCCACCCCCGCAAAGGGCTTTTCTAACTGAAAATAAACCCAAGCCAAGTCCTGCTCATACTCTCGGCCAGGTGCCAGGAAAAGTGTAAATTTTCGTGAGCTCCGGCTATTTTGCCAGAAGTCTGCAGTGTGTCTGGACACGAATGGCTGTTCTCTTTTGTGGGGCCTGGCCCAAGCACCAGGAATTTCTGAAAGCAGCACACAGAGAGAGATCGGGTGACCAGAAAAAGGGGCAAAAGCAACCTGTCTGCAGCATGCGAGGCTCTCCTGGGGTGTCCTGCCTGCGCCCAGAGTCAGTCACTTTACTGCCCTTCAGGAAAAAAAAAAGTCATCTTTCCAGACTCAGTATTCCAATCGTGTGCTAACTTTGTTCCCAAGAGTGGTGTCCCAACTCCTCACCAGGACTTCACCTTTCATAATGGAAATTAACCAGTTAAGAGACAGAGAAAGAGAGAGGGCACATGCGCATGCCTGTGTGAGTCTGCATGTGTGTGCACATGTGTGCATGTATGAGAGAACACGTGTGTGCATGCAGGGTGAATGTGCATGGGTAAGTGAGTGTATGGGGGGGCAGGGAGAGGCTGACATTAAGCACAGGCTCAGCTAACTAGTTTAACCCTTGTTGCTCCTTTGGCTTTGGCAGAGATAAAAGACATTTTGAAGGCTATTTGAAAAAAGGATTTTAGACAAAGTAGAAAGCAAAGATCACCAAGCAAGGAGGGGGCATCATTAACCAGTCTTCAGAGAGGGTCACTCTTGCTGTTGGGGTGCGTAGACTTCTACATTCAGAAACCCCCACAGCCCCATGGGTGAGTCCCCCCCTCCAGGACGAAGGGTCCATTCCCACAGTACCACACCTGGGAGAGCCTCACAGCGCAGTGAGATCCTGCGGTCTGTCTCTAAATCCCGCAGTTGTCATGCCATCCCTATTAAAGGGGGCCATAAACTTTAATGTGGAAGATGCAATTATTTGGGGGCCAGGTGTGACTTAACAAGCTTAAAAGCCTCTGAACAAAAAAGCAAAGCCAAAGGGAAGGGCATGTTTTCCAAGGGATTAAAAGCAGTGTTATTCCCTGCCCACCAACCCTGCCCCCCATCCTGCCCTAAGAGAGCAAGGGAAGGATGCACATCAAAGAGCTCCGGACTCCACTCACCTGATGAAGGCAGTAACGTGCACGTGCGGCTGAGTTCCTAGCAAACTGGCAATGGCGGGGATGGGCAAGGAAGAGCTGGAGTGAAAAAACGAGGGGACGAGAAACCCATAAAGGAACACAGGTTTGCCTAGATTACACAATAGACACATTTCAAGATAGTGAAGTATAAATCATTTTAATAAATGGGTTCACTGTCAGTGTACCAGCTATTGTTCCTAGAGGAGGAACCTTTGTAATTTGAAAAAGAAAAAGTAGCTGCTATTTATCTTTCAGGCCAATTTGGGTTGCTAGGTATGATATGGAATTTTTATAAAGAACATCGCAATGAAAGGTTTTTCTGAATTGTTAAAAATATGGCACTCCAGCCAGAAATGTAGCTGCAAGGGAGATGAACTGACATACACTAAGGGGAAGAGGAGGAAAAAGAAAAAAGAAAGAGGGAAAAGAAAAGCAAATGAGAGACACCACCCCCTTGGGTTCCACGAAGCCCATTCAGTGAATGAAGGTGTCCAGACCCCATCTGAAAAGGGCCAGAGGCGAGCAGACAGCGTGAGGAGAGATAAGGTGCCAGGCCAGAGAACCAAACAGAAGAGCAGGTGTTTCTGCACAGACAGCAAGGAGGAGGAAAGGGAGTGAGGCCAGGTAAAATGCATGCAGACTAGGGGTCTTGGGGAAGTCAGAGACCCCCGCCAAGTGTTTGAAGTAGCCCTGGGCTGGGCAGGAAATGGTGTGTCTGAAAAAGGAGGCAGAAAGCGGGGATTAGAGATACAGGGGTCCCCCTTGTTTTCTAGCAAAGAAGACTCCAAATTAAATGTGACTTTGCTACCTTGGAATCTCATGAATGAGAGGTCTATATGCCATTCTTACATCCACAGCACCCTTCCATAATGGAGAAAGGTCAAGTCCATTTCCAGGAGCAAAACATAACCAAGTCCCCTCAGCCTCAGGGAGGATAATTCCATAGACAGAAGATGGAAAAGGAGAAGGTACCAAGGAGATGCAGGAATTGACAGCAGAACAGGGAAACGTTCAGGTCTTAATTCCTATTGAAATGAAGTTAATTTCAAAGTTGTGGAGTTTTTAAATATGTTCATTTTGTACGTGTTTTGCTGAATTTGTGTGTTTAAGAGGGAAGTTCGGAGAGACTGGTACTTTTTCAGGTTATTTTTAAGAAATCTGCCTCAGTAATTTCATTATTCTTGTTTCTGCCTGCATTCCATGCAGACTGTAAGGGCCTCCTTGGTACCTGGCACCCAAGAAGCTCCTCAGGTATGCAAGACCCAGCCTGGCCCCACAGGAGATTATGATCTGGTTGCACAACAGGTGAGGAGATCAGGCCACAGGAAGAACCAGCACTTTTTTTTAAGGGCCAAACAGACATTGTACCAAGAACTTTCCCCACCATATCTGAAATAATCCTTACCCAAACCCATGGAGATAAGTATGACTCCCTCCAGCTGACTAAGGAGGAAATGAAGTTAATTTCAAAGTTGTGGAGTTTTTAAATATGTTCATTTTGTACGTGAGGCCCCTGAGGCCTGGGGAGGTTAAATCTTTTGTCCAAGTTCACGCAGCTAGTTAAGTGGCTGAGTGTGGATTCGAAGGCACCTGATGAGTACCAAGGCACGCAGACCACACTGCATGGGCTGTAGACAGTCACGGGAAAGTAGGCCCCAGGGCGCTCGCACGAGTCACCTCAGCACAATGACCGGGCACAGCCGGACACGTAGACTGGATGCCTACCCGCTAGATCAGGGGCTGTGTGACGCGCTGGGCAGTCACACAGGCAACATTCAAAAGAAAAACCACCCTTTACAAGGCACAGAAAGGAAACCCACTTTTCTATCTTTAGGTCATTTTGTGCCTCCACAGCCATCTGCAGAGATAGAACTTTGTTTCATTAAACGTGATATTTTTGTCAGCTTTCTTATGCTTTTTTGTTTTGTTTTCTCTTGCTTTCAATTAAAGCCTTTTTTTTTCACCCTCCCAGAAATTCTTTGGGGATTTGAAACTCACTTCAAGGAAGGAGAAAAGAAAAAAAAGGAAATCCATCTTATGGTATTAGTCACTGAGATGGGTATGAAGACAATGGGCCATAAACTGCAATCGGCTCCATCTCTAAAAGCAAAGAACCATCTCGAACAAACTACTTTGAATAGTTTTAAGAACTAGAAATCATGCTGGCAAACGGGTTTGCCTTTCTAAAATGCAATATTTTTTTAAAAGCCTCCAAATTAAGTTTCGGTGGTTACAACCAAATGAAGAACATAGGCTGGGACTTCAAGCCAAAACAAGGATGCTCCCTTACAGAAAAATACCCAGCTATGAAAAACTACAAACGTGAGCTGGAAATAAAATTAAAGTCACACAAGAGCAAATCTGATGAGCCCTGCAAGTCTTGCCTTCCACCAGCAAATAAAACCAGAGCAGCATAGGCTAATGGGGCGGGGAGTCAGGGCAGGGAGCCAGGCTGTGTGGGGTTGGGCCGAGTGATTCTCACTTTAAAATCAAAGAAATGGGCATGTGTGGGGTATCTTCCCTGCATGTATGACTGTTGCTCTGGAGAGTCATGATGAAATAATCTCTCTCTTATCACAGCCTTTGATCTCACAACCCCCCTTTCCCACGCTATTAAAATATCCCATGTCTCAGCAATTCAACTTTGTGTGCTCGAATCCTTTTTTTTTTTCTTTGCACCTGCCCACACATCATGGCTCTGCTTTGCTTTACGCCTTGTCCGTCTTGCCATGTTTTCATTAGTCGGGAGCCATCACCACAGCAGAGGCCAGCTGCCTCCCCAACGTGAGGAACTGAAGCCAGCAACCCTCCTCCATGGGGCTGCATAGGGGTCAGAGGAGCAGGAGGGCTCCCAAGGGCCCCCAAGGGCTCCAGGCCTCCCTGAGAGAGGAGGCACTGACCCAAGGGAAGAGAAAGGTCATACTTGTTTAGGAAAGTTGTTCAGATTCTCAGGGACTCTCTCTCTGACATTCCTGGGCAACGTTGTTGTCAGGAGCTCACTGAGGAGTTTGATTCAGGAAGAGACTGCCTACCTGGATCTTGCCTTTAGTGACTATTTCCACTGTATCTACACCACTGCCCCCTGGCCCCCAACCTTCTCAGTCCCTTCTAAGGTGTCTGAATGGAGAGTCTATGATGCAGGGCCCTGGCCTGGAATTTGCCTAGCAATCCCCTCCTTTTGATCTGCTCTCTAAGAAAAAGAGAGCAAGAGTCTGGAATCAGGCACCCAGGTCCATTTCAACCGCACTGGGGTCCCTTAACCTCCTTAAGGTTCAGCTTCCTCATCTCCAAAATGAAAATCACAATATCCTCTTCATGTGTCTTCTGGGGCAATTACATTTAATCATATGTGTAACATGCCTAGGTAAGCAGGTGTTGAGCACATAACAAGCACTGAACCACAGTGGTTCCAACTCCAACTGCCCACATCAAGTTTACATTTCCTTACAATAATAAATACAACTATTTATTGAGTCTTTACTACTCGTTAAGCACTGTCCTGAGTACTTTACATAGATAATCTATTGCATCCTCAAAAATAAAATCCTACAAAATACCGTCCTGATTCCTCTTTTATAAGCCAGGGAACTAAGACTCAATGCCTGAGATCATGCCTCTTAGTGAGCCACGGGGGTAGGATTTGAACCCAGATCTTTCCTGCACATCCACTGCTTCCTATATCCTCACAATCTTCATGAAATCTTCTGTCTGATTTGCCAACTATGGTCTTTCTAAAAAGTTTCTCTCTTAACATTTCCTATTGATTTATTCATAAACAAGTCTTAGCTTGCTTGCAATAAGAAGTATTCATTTTTTTCCCTAGCCCATGGTCCAAGGCTGAGTACCTCATGGAGCATGAGCAAAACAGAGATCTCAATAGAAAATGAATTGCCCTTTGCCAAAACCCAAGTTTTCACCTGAGAACAGACACATTTCTTCCTATTCCTCAGAACAAGAATCTTGGGTCCTCGTCCTAAAGCAGCATCCACCCTAGCCGCATCCTTTACAAAACTCAGCTTTCATTTGCCTATCCCAAGACACAATAAAAATTTTAAATCTTTATTATTTGTGAATTCAGCCTCCTGCACTCACCCGACACTTTGTTCTCCAAGCCCCAGCTCAACTCCCTCAAGGCAGCCTGCCCCTGTCTTTCAGCCCAAGGCCCAATCTTCATGCCCTGACATATCACAGAGCTCAAACTGGTCAGCACACACCATCTGGCACTTCCTTAGAGGGTTTTCGAAGTGTTTCACAGGTGGACATCTTGTCCACCTACAAAGATTGTAAATTCCTCAAAGGCTAGGCTCTTGTCTTCTGCTGTCTGTGAAATGCTTGAAGTGCTTGGCACTCTCCTAGGCACCAAGTAAATGCCTAGTAGAATGTCCGTGGATGTAATTACTCCCGAAAGTGTTGAACACATCAGTGGTCTCATAAGCCACAAGCATGCCCCTGGGGGGTTTTTTTTGTTGTTGTTTTAAGGAGGTGAGGAGTAGTTACTACTACCAGCCCTGTCCCAATGTCTAAGCCAAACCAAAATGATGTGTGGTCAGGCAGGGACCCCAACAGAGGTCAATAATCCCATCTCCATGACCCAGGTGACCTTCCACCTCTTTCTCATGAAGAGGATCCAGCCAGTTCCACCCAATCAAGCCTCTCCTTCCAATGAATTCTTCATGTACAAGGAGGCACAGCATCACTCCTTCCTTCTTCTGATAATAGCACCCTCCCATGCCAACTCTTTGAATCTCTCTCCTCCCAACACAACCAATACTTCTGATGAGGGCTAAGTATCTCATTCCTCTGTTTACAATGACTGGCTCAGAGATAACCACAAGGATGAGCGTCTCATGTCTCTGGTCACAGTGATTGGTCAGTGATGAGCGTGTGACCTAAAATAGGCCAATAGGGCCCTTTCCCAAGATTTTTCTGACTGGAACTAGTAGAGAAGAACCTCCACCCTCTCTGATTATAAGGAGTTGCTATCTTCTTTTGGAAGAGAGAAACCATCTGTGGTTAGACCAAATGAAGACAGAACCTAGAGAGTATTGACAGAGTTCAAGCCCTGGCTCCAGTGACCCCTAAGGCAGCCATCCTGCTGCTCTGCCTGTGAGTCCAGATCTCCCTTTAGTTTCAGTTAGGTTTCTTTCACTTGTATCCAGAGTGTTCACCCATGCATAACTTCCCAGGAGTTATGTAAATTAGTGCCAGGAACAAGGATGGATTAGGCCATCCTGCAGATGAAGGCGAGTGGGTGGCAAGAATTGAGCCGTAGATTCCTCATGAGCAGAGCCTCTGCTGGTCCACAGATGGGCACAAAAAGAGTGACGGAAGGAAGCATTCGTTAGCCCACTGTGGCCTGGGTCGTGGTCCACAGATCGAGGGGCTAATGACTAAAATCCCTGGAAGAAATGTCTCTCCCCTCCCTGCTAGCCACAGGTGCTGATAGGCAAAGAGACTCATCAGCCTCCTGACTGCACCTCTTAGGGAGGGTCCTGCTCTCCCTGGTCTATGAAGACAGGCAACACTGCAAGCTTCCTAAGCAGAGTCTGCTCTTCCACGTCAAAATGACAGCAAGACAAAAGCCTATTATTACCAACTGAGTAGGAAAAGCTAACAGGAAGTCAAAGTTTGTAACCCAGAGTTTCTCGGAGTCCCAGTTTCCTCTTTGGTTCCTTGAGTAGAGAAATGCCTGGCTGCCTCCTTTCAGGCCTGTGCAAGGCTAGGATAAGAGAAAATAACTAACTACAACTTTCTTAGTAGTCACTATGTTCTGAGACTATACATGAATTATCTCGTTAAGTCCTCACAGCACGGCCTGGAGCACACAAGAAAACTCTGGTTGGATTTTAAAAGAGAAATCTTACTAATAGACGCAAAGTAACTTGCAGAGCTCGAGTGCAAACCACATCTGTACTATCTGTATTATCAATCTTTGTACTTCAAACATTATGCCAGTCCTCCACTTGGAGATAATATTGCCAGACTTAGGGGGGGGAAAGGATATACAACTACATTTAAATTTCATATCAACAATAGTTTAGTCTACGTACGTCCTGTGCAATATCTTGGGCATACATATATTAAAAGGTTATTTGCTGTTTATCTGAAATTTAAACATAACTAGGTGTTTTGTACTTTATCCTGGTTTTGTAACTTCCACCTAGAGATCTTTATGAATGCACTTTGAAAATTGTAGAGTGCTCCCCAAAGTCAAGCTCCATTGTTACTAGTCCCAACCTCGAGTCTCGGTGGCGACTGGCACTCTCCTGGGACTTCGGATTCCACAGATGTAAGATCCAGAGAGCACCCAGCCCTGGCAGCTTTCCATGGCCCTTGTGCAGGTCAGAAAAGCTCTAAGTGCAAAAAATTCCTAAATAAAGTTCATTGGGATTCAGAGGAGATGGTACTAACCTATGCCAGTTCAGAACTAGAGTCTGGGAAATTTTACTGTAGAGATATGGGCCTTGCCCTCAAGGCGCCCCACTGTGGTTGAAGAGACTGTCACGGTCAAGTGTAGGAGCAGGAGACGATTTCCACTTACGGACACTCAGGCTCATCACTCGCCGTGCGGGCTACATCCCCAGGGGTGCTCTTGCACACTGCTCCCAGCACCTTGTCCAGGAATCGTGGGCACCGTGCAACTTCTGCAAGTGGCTAGAAACCACCAGGGAGCTCCCAGCCTGCTGTCAGTGGTGCCAAGAGCGGCACTGGCTTCTCATTGGATAAATAATTAAAATTGCCAAATTGCCTCTATCAGGATAAGAAGCTCTGCTCTTTCTCATGTCTCACTTTTCTCATCCACATACGTTAAGACTGATCAAGATGTTCATGCTTGGGGACAGGTAGAGATCCAACTGGACCCCAAAAATGACCCCTGTCAGAACACGTGTTATGGCCAGAATAGTAGCAGAAAATGGCTCCATTATTTCTCTTTTGTGGACGGAGGGGGAAGGACAGTGTCCGAGTTTCCTTTCCCTAATAATGGTCTGTGGTTCTACCAGCACAGTCGCTACCGCCTCCCGGGTCACTTTCACTTCCCAGACTTTCACTTCCATCCCACCAGTGGCCGCCCTGCCCTGGGTGACTAATGCCCTGCTGTCGTCTCACTGTGAATCTCTGACCTCTTCTCATTTTTCTCCATCATTCCAATAGATAATAGTAATCAACTTTCTCTCACTGTAGAAGAGTCCTTCAGAGAGGATGCAATCTCCTCTATAAATAAGCAGTGGAAAAAGAGAATTCAACAAGGGTTTTCCAGGTTCTAAGAAAAACAGAGCAGACTATACCAAGTTCAAGGAGGCCTTACTACTTCCAACTTCCCACACCACGTTTCCCAACTCCACCTCTGGTGCACTAGAAACACTATTTCTAAGCACTTTTAATGGTATCGACACAACCTAAGAATGGTTTCTGCTCCTCTTTTCCCAACAAGTTACTCTCCCTTCTCGTGCTCCTCCACCTGGCCTTGCCCAGGTCTCGGCTACAGTGACCTTGACTCACCTCTCATCTAGAGCATGCAGTGGAACTCTTCGTAAGGAAGGCTGAAGTCACAGGACCAGAAGGATGCCCAAATCAGATATTGCTTGTGTTGGATTCAGCTGTCATACCATTTAGTTTCGTGATCCAAGAAATATAACTTGGCACCTTGGACAACTGAATCCATAAATTAGCAAAGAGGATCCTACTGGACTTGTATGTCCTGCTTCTATCATCCTTTCATTTCTAGAATACATTGTTAGTTGTGTTTCTAATAAACAGTGTGTCTTCTTCCAATCCCGAAGTCCTCAGTGGTTCATAAGGGAGGCTCAGTATAACCTTTTTTTTTAAGCTGGCTTTTTCAAGGTCTTCATTTTATAACACTAACTTGTGGTTAAAATGATCATTTTTGTTGTTTCTGTGTTATCTGTTTGGGTTTTTTGGTTGTTATTTATTTGTTGCATTTGTCACTATCCTTAAGAGATTCTAGGCAATGGACATGTGTGTCATCCATGTAGCACCATACTTAGGTACACATGTAATACATGACGCCTGTGCTATACACACATCAGTTTTTCCTGACTACCAATCTATTTTCAATTATAACCCCCAAGCATACGATGCTAAAATTTATTTGTGAACCATGTGCTTCCTATGTGGGATCCCAGGATGCTTTGCAGAGAGTCAGTGGTGAGCTGATGAGGAGAAAACGTTTTGGGGAGCAGGTTTTGAAAGGGGAAGTCACTGTGAGGCAAGAGCAGCCACCCATGTGTAAAGAGCATGGATGTGACTGGATGGGCTGCAGTCTAAAAGGAAACTCCCCAGAACTATGGAATTTTTATGTGGGGTTTCTCTGTGAAAATGGTGGAGGGGAATTGGTTGAATGTATCTCATTTTGAGGAGAACAATTTTATTGACCCTATTATTTAAGAACTCACAATCAAGGGAAAAGTAATGGGAGATTTGGGAAGGAATGTGGACAGGCAAGATGGAATGTTCTAGATGACAAAGAGAAAGCGTTGGAGGCATAAGGCTAAGAATGAGGTCAAATATCAGAGCTTGGGACCAGAGTTCCATCCTGCTTAGTGTTCCACCTCAGTCCTCACTGCATTTGACACGGTTACGAGGGTGCACACTGACTGAAGGTTAACCATGCGCCAGCACCCTGCTAGGCAGCATAGACGGCCTTAACTTTTAATTCTCACCAGAACTCTCTGGGGTTGCTGTTCCTTATCGTTCCCACTGTACAGATGTGGAAACCAAGGCTCAAAACTATTCTTTATCATTTCCATTTTAGACACGAAAACCAAAGTTCCCATACTTTGAGAATTAGACCTCTAGCTCATTCAGCTCCAGAGCCTGTCGGGGTAGCTACCACTGTCCTTTTCTTGGAGGGTCACGTTTTCAACCAGCACGTGGGTCAGCAGTGGAGGTCTTCCCGCCAGGCTGCTCACTAGGAGACTCATCCGTCGGCATGGCTATAGTAGGTCAAACTTTGCTCCCCATCTTTTGTGGAGTATAAAGATGATTAATTGCTTACACAGAAATTGATCTAACCACTGTTTTGTGAAAAATGCAGGATTTCCATATCTTTAAAGAGACTTCTAGAAGAAACTTGAATTAGGAAATAAAGTAATTGAATTTTTCTGTCTTTCTTGGCATTTTTAGCTACTGATTAATGTAGAGTCCTGGGTGTTGGAAAGACTGAGGGGGATCAATAATATTAACCCTTATGAAAAGGTTTGCTGTGAGAAGGGATTGTAGCTCAGGTCAGGGTCTTTGATGGAAAATGGTCAAAGGTGCCATCTCCATTGGCAGGGGGTGGGGGCAGGCCAAATTCTATGGCCGCTGTCACCTTTAACATTTCTGCAGAACCCTAGCTCTCTCCTGGCCTGAGGGAGATAGGAATCCCCTCCTGTAACATGTTGAGATTGGGAGGGGAGAAGAAAGAGTAGGGCTGGCAGTCACAGCCAGGCAGCAATATCGGGTATAAATGGCGCCCTCCCCCGTCACCCTCCGAGCCCGGCAGATCATCAGCCCCCAGCTCTGTCCTATTAAGAACATCCCTTGTCTCTCAGGACAAAGTCGGTCACGAGGATTAACCCCTCCCACACCCTCACCCCCAACCCTGGCATTCTCCCTCCTTCCAACAGTGCTTTGGGCAGACATGACTGACAAGAGTACCACAGGCAATGATGTCACAAAGAGAGGGGGCAGTGTGCCCTCTTAGACCATCTTTCACTCCAGTGGACTCGCCTTCACAGACAAATTGATTTGCAAAGGTTCAGGCTGCCAGCCCGGCCTGCTTTGCATACAGAACGCTCCCTGGTGACACAATAAAAAGTGGCCAGGCTAACAGAGGAGCACAGCGGGGTCTGGCCGGTTCAAAGTCCAAACTCCACACCCCCTCACCTCAGTCTGGTTTGAAAGGTCACTGTGTGTCTGGGAAAATAGTCGCAGGATACAATCCTTTATTAAAGGTCACTATTTTTCAACAGCACTTAACACATACACACAAATTGAGACTGGAGAGGGGGAAAAAAAAACTGGGGGCTGCGTTGTATTGTATATTGTACTTGCAAGATTTATGTCTTGTGGTCACCAGCAGTAAACACTCACTGCTTCAGTATTAAAGTTCACATCAATCCACTGCTTCTGCCTGCCCTGGAAATCAGCCTCTTCTTCGCCAGGCAGACAAGGGCAACCGAGACTTTTGTTCATCTCTTTTGTCCCTTCCCCATCTTTTCCTTCCCTTGTTGCAAGTTTTTCTAGTTTTGTTTTGCTTTTTGAATTATGGTGGGTGTTGTCAATGTGCGGTCACGGAACTTTACTCAGGGTCAGCTCCTCTCCTGCACGGTGCACAACGTGTGCTTAGCACTTGGACCCAACCCCCGTGCACTCGCCCTGCCCAAGGCTTGAAGGGTGTGTCTGTGAGTCTGTATGTGCCGCAGATGGAGGAGCCAAAGTCAAGTTCTTTTCTGTGCAGCTTGTAAAAATCCAGCGGAGCTGTAGCCAAGCCAGTGGCCATAAAGCCATCAAGGAGACTGCCAGGCCTGCCTATCCACTGTGTTGTATATTTTATTTGAGTAAATACTTCTAATATGAGCAAAAATAGCAATTGTGTTTTCGTCCCGTGACAGCCAGTTCATGTTTGGTTCCCAAAGAACGTTAACAATAGCAACCCCTGCATTAATAACAAAAGATATTACCCGAGAAGTCAGCCCAAGCTATTAGATTAATTTAGGCAAGAATTGCAGAAGAAAAATATTTGGGGGAAATTCTATGAATTTCAAATAGCCAGCAAAATATATAATGGTGAGGATTCCACTCTGCTCTGTAGCACATTTTTGCAAAGCTTTTGCCAGTGATAGATTTCTGAACTATCAAAAGTACATTATTTTTTTTTCTGATTAAAACAGCTGTGAAAATATACAAGTGTAACTGTGAAAAATCCGGGGCTTATTGTAATACGTTAAGCAAAACAAGGATAAAAGATTTTTAAATACGGACTTGCCAAAAGTGAAATATCTAACACAGGAAGAACTAATTCTGCGTGTGCTTCCAATATTTTGGCATAAATATTTTAATCCTCTTGTCCGTCCCGTTGGCACCTCATCCACAGCTGACTTGTTAAGGGCGAGTTCCTTGGTCCTGTCCTCAGCACCTCTCCATAGTTATTGACTGGGCTCTCATTAAAACAACAAGATCGTAAACTGGCAGAAGTGAGAAGAGGTAGGGAGGAAGCGGGCTCCTTACTACGAAGGTATTCAGAAAGGCGAAAGAATCTAAAGGAGAAATGAAAAATCATGACAGAAGTGAAACTGTCTGAGAAGGAGGAGGAGGAGGGAGGAGAAAGAAGAGGGAGGAGAGGGAGGAAGGGGGAGGAGGAGGAAGGAGAAGAAAGACGAGAAGAAGGTTTCTGGAGGCGGGGCTGAAGTCTGGCTATTCTGTTTTCATGTATCTGTTTGTGATAAAAATACACAAGGAATCAAGAAGTCCAAGTTCAAGTAGCTTATCATGTTCACCCAGTAATGCCGGCACGTGGCACATGAATGAAATACATACACACATTCATACCACACGTGGCTTGTCTTCTCAAAAATAATATTTTGGAGGAAGAGGTCAACTTCCCTTGCTTGCACCCCTGACTTGGGCTTGGCTGGCAACGACCTCACTGTGGACCTAGACTCTTCATTCCTTAACCTACTGCCTTGAAATGGGCAACTTCGTGAATAAAGTCATTGTGGGATTCAAAATCGTGGAATGGGGTCAGAGCATAACCCAAACAAGATGTTTTTGAGGAAAACCACCCAAAACTCAGCCTCCCAACACCAAAGACAGCATAAAGATTAAAAAAAGAAAAAGAGAGAAATGCAGCCCTCTTTCCTTTCCCCTGAGCTGCAGCTGGAAACTCGGGTTTCCCAGTGCTACCCTGACCTCCCGTTCAGACAGTTCTGGGGTCAGGGCTCGGGGTCAGACAGTGAGGTTGCCAAGTGCTACCATTTCCAATGGAGAGCCCCTGCCTCTGAGAAAAAGGCCACAGAGACCACAGCCCCTCAATGTGGTTAGGAGAGAACTCTGGTCCCACCAAAAACATAAGCACACGGGATTCGATTCTAGAGCTCCTCGAGTGTTCAAAGACAGCACACTGATGCACAGGGTGTCAGGGCTCAGCCAAGGCATTGCATCAGTCCCCACAAATGAGTTTTTTTAGGGCAGCAATGGATAAGAAGTTTGAGAATCCCCCATCCAGGATGGTCCCTCTCTCCCCACCTCTAGATTCTCTCTCCTTCCCAGCCTTCACCCCCGCACTCTCCCCAGCCAGGCAATTAATTCCAGGCTCCAAGAGGGTCTCTAAAAAGAGCCACATTCACTGCAGAGCCACATTCACTGCAGTGACACCCAGTGCTAAAGGAGAGAGGAACAAGCAGAGGCTCTTCTGTTGCCAGATGTGGCCAGGAGCCAATGTCCTCTAGCCAGGAGGAGTGTGCCCTGGTCCCTAGGCAACTGGGCACTCTGCCTTGCGCAGGCTGAGCACAGTCCAGGGCTTTAAAGATGCCCTGCGTGCCAGAAAGGCTTCCAGCGCCTTTTGCACAGCACCGTGCCAGCCCACAAGCCCTGTCCTCTTCCTCCACATCCTGGGTCAGCCTCCTGTCCAGGACCACACCACCGCACCCATGACTGCATTTTTTCCCACTCTCCCTGCTCTTTCCCAGGACACCTGTGGTCAGGTACCTGCAGGTACTGCCCATCCAAGTACCTTCCAGGGAAACGTCCCCTCTCCCTTACTGTGAGGTGTGTTTGGACTTTCCCAGGCGCCACAAGCCCTGGAGATTGTCCTTCTGAGTGGAGAGAGTCCGGCTAAGGCGAAGGCCTTCCATGGCACAGTGGGCCTTCAGGGCTGAAAAACTAGCATCGCTTTTCTCCAAGGCTCCTGGCTTTGGAGCATTTTAGTTTTTCCTATTTTTGCAGGCAGCAAAGACAAGTGTCTCCATTCTCTTCTTGGCCTCACATTATTTAAACCTATCATAATTACACAGTAGTGTGTACATGTTCGTGTGTGTTTGTACAAATCACACTGAGGGAAATGCTGATGCCATCATCCTCTGGTCACAGGGAGGTCTCCGTTGCTCACAAACTCCGAAGACGAGAAGTTTGTGTCAGTGCATCTAGACTGTCAGCTCCATGAGGACAGGGACTTCTGTCTCTTTCGTCTCCTGCTCAGCCCCAGCACCCAGCATAGTGCTGGCTCACCAGTCCATGCTCAATAAATATTGTTCGAAATTTTTCACATGCCGCAGAATGCGAGTGCATGACTCAGTGCTTTCTGGCATTTCTTTTCTTTTCCACTGATTAGAAGAAAAATTACCTGAGTAGGGGATCAACAAGCTTCTTTTCGCTCATTGGGCCTTTCCTTCAAGGGGAAGACAAGGCAAGTGAATCCATGTGTCTGTGCACATGTGTGGGGGGCAGTTAGTACTCTATGTGTTTTTCTGTTCCCTTATGTCTAGTCCACTCCCTCCACGTCTTTGCTGCCTGGGCCATGTACCTGAGCTCGGTTATAGTAGTAATTACAATGGTTTTGATGACCTTCTGAGTATGGTTCAGAAAGGAACTGTCACAGAAATTAGCAAGTTTTGCCAACAGCTCAGCTCAGAGGTGGAGGGAGCCCAGGCTGGGATAGGAAGAGTTAATCAAGATGAGTGGGGTGTTATGCAAAGCACCAAATCCCTAAACTCCTGCAACGATCTTTGATGGCCGTGATCAATAGATTCTCAGACCACACTGACATAACCTTGTCATGCCTCAGCAAGGGTACTGTGGCTAAAAAGGCATGGGGAGGTACAGAGGTAGGAGGAGGTGGTGGGGAGAGAGGAGAGTGGAGGAGATAAAGATATCACAGGCCTTCCTCTCTCCTGCCCCCCAGCACCCCTCCTTTCCACACCCACCCCCTCTTCAACAGGCATCACACGGCAAGTGACTGGTAATGGTTCTTTGGCCTTGTACAGCTTTTAAAATCCTTCAGCTGAAGCATCTCAGCTCCAATCGCCAGCAAAGCTTGAGCACCCTTGAGACCCTGGTGCAGATAATCATCATCCACTCAGTGACAAGAAGCTGAGCGCCGCTTCGGTACCAAGGAGACCGAATGTGGCAGGGCACCAAGGTGCCATCTTAGACGCGTGCAAGCAGCCACAGCAGCAGCACATGGGGATACGTCTGTGTGTGCAGGTTCTTTTTCTTCCTTTTCTTCTTCTTCTTCTTCATCTTCTTCTTCATCTTCTCCCCCTTTCCTCACCCCCTCCTCAGAGAATCCTTTCTCAAGAGGGATGCTGTTAACACAGCTGCTCTTAGCAGGCTGCCCGTTACCCAGCACCTGCTGGACCAAATTGAATCCTGTAGTCAATACTGTTGGAAAGGAAAATGACATTAATTTGTGTAACAGTGTAATCAAAAGGTGGTTGGGTGATTTTTCTTGCTTTCAGAGAAATGCGGGTTTGAGTTGATGATTATATAAAAAAGAGCCAGCCGGCCAGCAGCTTCCTGCCTTCCTCCCAGCACCTCCCAGCGCTCTCTCGGCCGTGTGACAGCATTGCCGCTAATGGTGTTGCATTATGTATACAATACGCTGTGGATGGTACAGCTGGCTGGGATGGTCCTGCAGACCGGGGTGCTGATGGGTATTTACACACCAGCTGAAAGGTGGAAGAGAGAATATCAAGAAATAAAAGAAGAGCCATCTCTAACATACACAGAACTCAAACCCCCAGCATCTTGGAACAGCGGGTAAACTTCCAGATTGCAAGGGCCCCTGCATTTATATTCCCTTTCCACCTTAGGCCTTTGGCTCACATTTTCCATTCACAGAGCTCCCTGGCAAAGTGAAGATGGTTTAAACAAGGAATGCCACATCCCTTGCACGTATTAAAAATAGCTCTCCAAACAGCCTGAAATATTTTCATTCCATTGTCAACTTTCCATCTCTCACCTTAACAAGGTGCAGTCCTCAGAGAGGGACAGCTCCGGGCAATTGTCCTTTGCAGGCATGACTCTCAGGCCAAGTCACCAGGCCTGAGCCCTGTCTCCAGAAGCAGATCAAGGGAGGTGCAGGGAGAGGTAGGCAAGGAGGATGCAGGCGCTGGAGATTTGCGACAGGGAAGAAGACACTGTTCCCTTTCGACTCCATGAGGACAGAGGTGGGCCCTGAATACTCAGCTTTGCTATCCCCCAGGGACGAATGAATGCTGGCCGCTGACCACGATGCGAGGAGAGGTCGCAGTAATGAAGCTGGGGGCCTGGGAGAATGGGAAAGGAAACCATCTTTGTCCTGAGAGTATGGAAAGTGTGCCAGGAACCAAGACAGAGGATTTTAGGATCCCAGAGAGCCGGATAAAAAAAAACTACATCTTTAAAAAGTTATTGCAGGACTGACCTTATGCGGGGGGCCGAGGAGGTGGGAGCCTATACATGAAACTCTAGAGTCAGCAAGAGCAGCCTCAGCGCCTCTCTATCCCTCCCCTCCACACACACGCGCACGCACACACATACATACACACACACACACACACACACACACACACACAAGGAAAACTGCCTTATGTGTTGCCCAAAATTTGGACTCACATAGTTGATTCATTCCTTCAATAAAATGTATTGATCATCTACTATAGGCCTGGCATTATGCTAGGTCCTGGGGATACAACGGTGAATGAAACTGACAAAATTATCTGTCCCCCTGGAACTCACATTCCATCCTTCCATGAGGGATGGAGCCTTTCATAAGAGAATGGGAGCTGCAGCCAGCTGACTAAGATGTGACTGAAATCAGTGTTTTCTCAGAATTTTTAGTGGGAGGCAGAAAGGAGCCCAGGACGCCCAGCTGAGAAGGAATGAGGAAGTGAGGGCCTGGGCGAGGAAGGAGAGGGCAGTGTGAAGCTAAGGGCACTGAAGCAAGACTTACCTGCTTTGCAATTTCTCTGAGGATTCGCACTGGCAAGGAAGAGGTGATCATGCAAATGTCTCTGGAGTTAAATGTTATGATTCCGAGTTACTATTATATTTATAAGAGGCAAGAAGCTCAGTTCAGCTGCCTATAAGTCTGCACGCCAGAGCCAGGTCTCAAGGCAAAACTCCAGGTCTCTCCAGTATTCAGACCCTGGAGAAACTTGGCCCTGACCTGGAGGCCAGCTGGCATCTCCTCCCTCCCCCAGGTTGCCCACAAATCTCTGTAATGCCTAGGAGTCCAACGCTGGCAGCCTATCCACTGAAAAAGATCCATCAATGTGTAAATAATAACTCCCTCAATTTCTGGTTTGCTGTTTAAACTTATTGAAAGTCTTAACCTTCATCCTCAACCATCGCAGTACCCAGAAAGCCACAGACTTCCACTCAAGCCACATGTCACGCTTTGCCCTGGTGTTCAGACTCAGAGTCCTCAGTCATAGAAAAGCCTGCTTTATGTCTGAATCATCCTGGAGCTTTTGTCCAGCGACCTCCTTGCCCTTGTGCTATTTCGAGGCCTCGCACGGAGGTGCAATCCCTTCGCTCAGTCCTGACTCTTTCGGCGCTCTACCTGCCTTATGACACATAACGGGCACTAGCCACTCCTGGAAAGGTCTTTCCCTCGGGAGCTGGAATCAATGCCAATTTCCTTCTCTGACAAAAAGAAAAAAAACTTTAAACTTACTTCATAGGAATCAAATAGCATCCCCCAAATAAATAAGCCCCTTTGCAGCACTCGGTCACGTGCAACCATCCCGAAACTGTTGGCCTGAAAACCCAGCTCTCCCACAGATGCCCCTTCGACATCGCCGTGTGAAAGGAGGTCAGGTCTCCGCCTGCAGCCTGAGCTCCCTCTGTGGTCCGCCCGGGGTCACTAAAATAAAAGATCACCCAAAGAGCTGAAAGAACCAAAGTCACTCAGTGTGCACACCGCCCAGGGGTGCCGAAACAAGGTTGAAAATACAACCCAGTGGGTGATGGCTGTGTGGGATGTTAGATGGTGGCTGGCCCAGGGTGCTGAACGCTGTGCTGATCTATTGGGCACAGTTTGGTTATGCAGAGAAATGAGCTGAAGAGAAAGACCCAAATACACACAGAAAGAGAGAGAGACAGGGAGAGAGGTCTCGAATGAGACCCAGTGATGAAGTAGACAGAATGAGTGGCAATGGGACAAAGACACAGGGAAGACAAAGGAGGTGCCTTCTTTCCCTCGGTGCTCCCAGAGATTAGAAATGAAATCAGAATGAATAAATCACTGTCCTTGTTGGTAATATTGGAAACTTTTTCTTTTCCTTGAGGGGTGGGAAAGCAAATAATATCTTCTCTTTACCCAATTTTTAAATAGTCTGCAGGGAGCTGGGGGACGGAGGGATGCAGACCAGACAAACAGCAACAGGAGGAAGAAAAGAACGGTGAATGCGCCGCGAGCCGACTGGAAAAGCTGTGTGGCCATCCAATGGTTGTGGTTTTCTGACGCCAAAGTCTCCCTGCCAATATTTTTTTCTTTTCTCTCCCAAATGTGTTCCCTTAGGCCCTGCTTTATGGGACCTCAGACAATAGTGACCTCTACATAGACCCAACCATCCAGGCAGTCTCAGCCTGAGGCAGGGCACCAGGACGCAAAGGGCAAAGGTTTTACCCCAAGAGAAATTTCTCATGGGGTCGGATCACATTGCCTGGGCAGAGGAACTTTTTTTCCCTCCTGATACTGTTTTCTCTCCTCAAATGACTGATTTTCCCAGCCAAGCCTTTAACTCCCGTGCGAGAGGAGTGATGTTTGCCTCCGCTGGGTTTGGGGGTAGATACTGGTTGGTCTCTTGCCGCTTCCCATTGAGTCCATGATATTTTTTTAAGCTGTCACTTCTCCAAGTCTCATCCTGGTGGCCTGGGCAATAAAGCTAGGGCTGGACTGCACCAGTTCCCACCTCCTATCCCTCACCCTTCACCCCCATGTTCCCTCAGGGGCCCCAGCATCTCTCAAAACTTTCGGGTTATTTGTGGGCCAATGGGAAGGCACTTTTTAGTTGCAAATGTCCAAATGAACGCTTGTTCCTGTCTCTTGAGTCTGCAGGGAAAACCAAGTGTGACTACTAATTACAGCTTTTGGGGGTAAAAATAAATGGGAGCGTGGCAAGTGGGGGCCTTGATGCAGAAGAAAAACGTCTTCATTTGGTTGCAGCATTTGATATTTGAGGGCCAAGAGCTGGAGAGAGGATCCTGGGGCAGGAAGCAGTCTCACCCCACTCCCTCAGGGAGAGGCATAGTGTCTTCAGATACATCCTGGGCGTCAGAGATCCAGGGCTGCCTCACTCACCTTTGTCAGTTTTTTGACAGTGGCAGAGTTGGGGAGGAAGTTGTCCCAGGGGTCAGTGGAAGGTCAGTGAAATGTTCAAGGGCATCATCATGGCTGCAGAACACAGCTGGTTCTTTTTGCCCTCTAAGCCCCAAATTCCCTCCACTGTACCAGACCTAGCAGAACATTCCAGACTTGCTGCCACCACCTATGAAGAGTTTTCTGACTACTCCAGCACCCATGCAATCTCTTCATTTCCTTGAAGTACTTTTTCCACCACTCTTTCGTCAATGTGACTACTTTGTAGAGTTGACTAATGTTCAGTTATACTGCTCAGCCTTAATAAGATTTTCAATCTGGGAAATATTAATACTATCTTTAGTCTTTGGAAATTCTCAGCTGTTACACCCTCAAATATTGCTTCTGCATCTTTTTTTCTGTTTTTTCCCCTTGGGACCCCCACATGCTGGAGATTTTTTATCTATCCTCCTGATCTCTTAACTTTCTTTTCATGCTTTCCGTCCCTTTATCTCTTCTGCCTCATTTTGGGACACTCCCTTAGCTCAGTCTTCCACTTTCATAGCTCATTTGTTATTGTGGGCAATGTGCTGTTTGGTCTATCGTGTGGTTTAAAACACACCTGCGAATACTTTGGTAGTCCTTCCTCCATGAGGGGGCATCCCACTCCTCTCCCCTTGAGTTAGGGCTGGTTTTAATGACTCTCGTCTAATGAACAGAATACGGTGAAAGTAACAGTGTGCAACTTCCAAGATTTGGTCACAAAATGAATGTGGTTTCCTTTTTCCTTGTCCTATAATCACTTTCTTTAGGGGTGCCAGCTGCCAAGTTATGAGGACACATCAAGATACACTTTGGAGAGGCCCACGTGAGGAGGCACGGAGGTCAGCTGCCACCTTCCCTATAAGGGAGTCACCTTAGGAGCATGGCCTCCAGCCCCAGTCATGCCTTCAGATGACGGCAGCTCTGGCTGGCATCCTCACAATAAGCGAAAGAGACCCTAAACTAAAATCAGCCAGCTAAGCCATTCCTGGGTTCCTGACACAAGGAAACTGTGAGATAATAAGTGTTTATTGTTTTAAGCTACTAATATTTTTCAGGATTTATTAACTAATACACCCATAGACCCCATTTTCTTTTGTATTCCAGTAGTTATTTGTTCATTTCTGATGTTTCTAATTTTTTGTAAACACCTGTTTTTTTTCCATTGCCTTCTGTTCATATTCCATTGTTTCTATGCCCCCCTTATCTTTGAAAACATTTAAATTATTTATTTTCAAGCTTTTTAAAAATTGTTCTAATATCTCTTTTCCTCGGATTTTGGTTTATCCATTTGCTGAATTTGTTATTTGTCTTCCATGATGTTTGGCTTCCAGGGTGCTTTGTAATTTTTTGTGTGTGAGAAATTATCTTTTATGCAAATTTTCTCCTATATATACCCAGGAAACCCAGGGCAGTCGTAAGGAGCCCTTGATACTCAGTTCAAGCTTCTTACATCAAAGTAGTCTGGTTCCTGACCCTGGCCTTCAGCACACAGCACGATCCTGAGATCCTGGGTGGAGCTTCTCAGCAACTTAGCCACAACCCCAGGTGGGAAAGCAGGGTTCTACTGCTGATGCTCCAATATTTAATGGGGAGAGTATGTTTCCAGGCCTTAGCTTTATATAAACTGCACATAACTTCAACCCCCAGCTTTCAGAGTAATGGCGTCCCAGCCCAAGTACATTGATTAGCCACTTCTATTCCTAGGACCCACAAGCCTCACAGCTAAGGCCTCCAAATTTCAGTGTGGCCCATGTGTTAAATTATTTTATGGAAACCAGTCCACGTATAACTGCTGGAAATTTCCTGTCTTGATTTGAGCATAACTCTGTGCTTGTTAAATGTGTGTCCCCATCAAGGGAAAGGGGAGGCTTCAGCCTGTGGCCAATGTATTCTCCATGTACCAGAAATCTTATTTGCTAACTTTCCACATTTATTTTTCCTCTCTCCCCAGTCACACCTTAAGCTTCTAAAAGTCAGAGGCAGGATCATGCCCTTTCTATTTCTCCTCATTGGGGGAGGGGAACGCCTTCAACATGTGAGCTGCTCTATAAATATTTGATTGACTGACAGGTGAGGAGATGATGTGATGAAGAAGTCTAGGAGAAAAAGGAAATAAAACTTCTCCAATATTTCATCAGGATTTCTAATCAGACGCACTCTGCAGAATATACACACACACATATATATGCACACAATACACACACAGAGACACAAAATTCTGTGTTCAATTTCAGAGAAATAAGCAAATTTAAAAATCAATTCTAAAATATAAATGTTTCTTCTTTGTGTCCCTAATAAAATTTATTTTGGTGTTGTGAGTTTTTTTTTTCTTGCCACTTACCAAGATCTTTTTTTAAAAGCAAACTAATTATTTTTTCTTTCTTTCTATTCTGTTTTTTGAAAGAAGGGAAGGGAGGGAGAAAGTGATGGAGAAAAATATTGATGTGTGAGAAAAACATTGATCAGTTGCCTCTCACATGTCCCCAACCAGGGACCTAACCCATAACCCAGGTATGTGCTCTGACAGGGAATCAAAATGGCAACCTTCAGGTTTGTGGGACAATACCCAACCCACTGAGCCACACCATTCAGGGCCAAAGACCTGTTTTTTAATCACTATAAATAATCCTGTCCAGTGTCTTCTGTTGACATCATGGAAATTGAGACCTGAGGGCCTATGTGACTTGCCCAACAGACCACAGTCTGATCTCTGGCTAGGTGCAACCCTAGGACCAGATGTTCTCCACTATCTAGACTGCTTCTCCTCATAATTTTGGGTCAAGGTATACTCGTACTAGTAGCACCATAGAAGAGTTAGAATTAACTCTAATCCTGTCAATAAATGGCACTAAATTTATAGCAATATGGAACCCATACTTCACCTTGCTTTACAAATACCACCTTGTTCCTGGCCTTTTGCTGTGGGTCAGTAAAATCAACCAGTGCATCTAAACATGGAACCTTTCATCTCAGCCCCCTTAGCCAATTGAGTGTACATTATGCTCCCATCTGTCATTTGAGATCATTTCAGCCAACATTTATTGATGCTTGGTGTTTACCAGGTACTGCTCTCAAAAAAGAAAATACAGAAACAACCAAGGTTGCCCAGGACTCATCAGTTAATGGAATGATAGACATGTGGACACATAACTATAATAAAATGTCTGTGCTTAATTAGGGGTATCAAAGTGAAAGACCCTTCTAATGAAGAAAATTTAAATAATTTGGAAAAATAGGACTTCCAGCCAAGATGGAAGTATAGGTAGATATGCTTTGCTTCCTCGCACAACCAAAAGAAGGACAACAACCAATGTAAAAACAAAAAACATCCAGAACTCACAGAAAATTGAACTGGATGGAAGTCCAACAACCAAGGAGTTAAAGAAGAAATATTCATCCAGACTGGAAGAAGGGGCAGAGATGGGGCAGCCATGGTGGAGAGGACATGCATCAAAGTGGCAGCTGGCAGACCAGGCAGATGAGGCAGTGGCTGGTGGACTGGCTGGTCCCACATTCACATGCAGATAAACTGGAAGGACCAACTGGAGAGCAAGACAGACCGTGCAACCCAGGGTTTCAGCAAGGGAAATAAAACCTCTAAACCTCTGGCTATAAAAACCTGTAGGGGTTGCAGCAATGGGAGAAACTCCTTGTCCCACAGGAGAGTCCCACAGGAGAGAGATGCACAGGGTCCCAGAGTGTACACAAACCCACCCACCCAGGAATCCACACCAGAAGAGCACAATTCACTTGTGGGTAGTGGGGGAAGTGACTGAAAGCAGTCAAGACCAAGCAAGTGGCATTGTTTTCTCTCTGACCCCTCCACCACATACAGTGCCACAATGCAGTAAAGTCAGCTGCCCCACCCTGGTGAATACTTAAGGCTCCATCCCTTACAATGTAACAGGAGTGCCCAGACAAAGAAATATGGCCCAAATAAAAGAACAGATCAAAACTCCAGAAAAAGAACTAAGCAATGAGGAGATGGCTAACCTATCAGAAGCAGAGTTCAAAACACTGGTAATCAGGATGCTCACAGAAATGATTGAGTACGGATGCAAAAGAGAAGAAGAAGTGAAGGTTATGCAAAGTGAAATAAAAAAAAATATACAGGAAACCAATGGTGAAGGGAAGAAAACTAAGACACAAATCAACGATTTGGAACAGAAGGAAGAAATAAATATTCAACCAGAACAAAATGAGGAAACAAGAATTCAAAAAAATGAGGAGAGGCTCAGGAACCTCTGGGACAACTTTAAATGTTTCAATATCTGATTCATAGGGGTGACAGAAGGAAAAGAACAACAGCAAGAAATTGAAAACTTACTTGAACAAATAATGAAGGAATATTTCCCTGATCTGGCAAAGGAAATGGACATGCAAGTCCAGGAAGCTCAGAGAGTCCCGAAGAAGTTGGACCCAAAGAGGAACACACCAAGACACATCATAATTAAGTTACCCAAGATTAAAGATAAGGAGAGAATCTTAAAAGCAGCAAGAGAAAAGGAGACAGTTACCTACAAAGAAGTTCTCATAAGGCTATCAGCTGATTTCTCAAAAAAAGCCTTACAGGCAAGAAGAATCTGGAAAGAAGTATTCAAAGTCATGACAGGCAAGGGCCTACATCCAATATTACTCTATCCAGCAAAGCTATCATTTAGAATGGAAGGGCAGATAAAGTGCTTCCCAGATAAGGTCAAGTTAAAGGAGTTCATCATCACCAAGCCCTTATTACATGGAATGTTAAAAGGACTTATCTAAGAAAAAGAAGATCAAAATTCTGAACAGTAAAATGACAACACTCTCACAACTATCAACAACTGAACCAAAAAAAAACAAAAACAAACTAAGCAAACAACTAGAACAGGAATAGAATCTCAGAAATGGAGATCACATGGAGGGTTATCAGCAGGGAGGGGGAGAGCAGAGAATGGGAGAAAAGGTAGAGGGAATAAGAAACATAATTGGTAGCTACAGGGGGAGGTTAAGAATAGTACAGGAAATGGAGAAGCCAAAGAACTTATATATACGACCCATGGACATGAACTAAGGTGGGGGATGCTGGAAGGAAGGGGAATACAGGATGGAGGTAGATAAAGGGGAAGGAAAAATGGAACAACTGTAATAGCATAATCAACAAAATATATTTTAAAAATTTTAAAAAAGAAAAATGGAAATTGTTTAAAGCACACTCTCTGTTCACACTCTGTACACCATAAAACAGATCTAGAAATTATAACAAAAGTGATAACCCCTTGAAAAAAAATACACTCAGCTCTTTGAAATTTTTAAAATTTACTCATAAATAATTTTGCTTAAAGAGGAAAAACAGTACAGTTCAGAACTATACAGAACATTACATACATGAGATTCTGAGAGGCTCTCAAACCTATAGCTTTCACCTCATCCTCTGCCATCTTGGATCTGCTCTCTCAAATCTACAGTCAAAGGGTGACTATATGACCTTAAATGTTTTCATCATTAATTTTTAAGAGGATAAAAAGAACTAAAATCTCAAATTATTTTTAAAAGGTAAAAAAATAATTTTAAAAAGTAAAGCAAATTTATGTATTTTTTAAAGTTGCACTTATAATATATCTAAAAGAATAAAATATAAATATTCAAAATTAGGAGTAAAAATGTATATAACCCACTGACACAAAATACTTTTACTTATGAAAGAATTTCATGTACCACACCACAACAACAACAAAAAAATTTTCTGCAAAATAGATAATTTCCTAAGAATATGCAGATTACCAGAATTGTATCCAAAAAAAGCAGAAAATTTGAACAAACAAATGCTGTGGAAGAAATTGGAAAAGTCTGCCAAGGGATTAGATCCAGATGGTTTTATGGGCAAATTCTTTCAAACTTTCAAGAAATCAACTATTCTATTGCCATGTAAAATGTTCCAGACCATATAATTTTTTTGAAAGCTCCCTTGTTTAATTTGTGAAGTTAGCATAATGCCTATACAAAAATCTGACAAAGACCAAAACAGCACAATAAACAGTCTAAAAAAACTTTGGCCCATCTCATATTAGTATAAGTAAAAGATCAAAATATATCAAGGGCAGGTTAAGTATGCTCATTATTCCCATGGTAGTTATTTTTTAAGACAGATAGCCAACCCAGTAAGACAAGACGAAATAAGAAATGCCAACATTGAGAAGGAGACCAAATTAACATCATTTACATAACCGATAGTCACCAACCCCAAAATTCAAGGTAGTAAACCACTGAAACTAATTACTCAGTAAACTAGACAATTACAAAATAAATATATATAAAAAATAATATCTTCTTAAAATAGCAGCAATAACTATCCAGTATATATAATGCATAAAGGATTTCATTTTCAATAGCAACAAAAATACAAAGATCTTGGAATAAATTTAACCAAAAATGTGCAGTACCCTTATAAAGAAAATGACACATTTTACAAAGATCCATAAAGAGTATTTGAGAATAGAAGAAGTATACACATGCATACATATGTATTGTCTGAAAGGAAAGATTTGATATTGCAAAGCTGTACATTCTTCCCAAGTTAATGGACTTTTCTTCAAATTAAAAATGGGAGTTTTAGACTACACAACACTGAAGAAAGAAATCAAAGAATACACAAACAAATGGAAACATATACCGTGTTCATGGATCAGAAGAATTAACATCATCAAAATGTCCATACTACCCAAAACAATTTATAGATTCAATGTAATACCTATTAAAGTACCAATGACATATTTCACAGATATAGAACAAACATTTCAAAAATTTATATGGAACCATAAACGACCCTGAATAGCTGCTGCAATTTTGAGAAAGAAGAGCAAAGTAGGAGAGATCACAATACCTGACACCAAACTGTATTACAATTCTACTGTAATCAAAACAGCCCGGTACTGGCATAAAAACAGACAGATAGACCAATGGAACAGAATAGAGAGCCTAGAAATAAGCCCAAGTCTCTACAGTCAATTAATTTTCAACAAAGGGGGCAGCAGCATAAAATGGAGTAAAAATAGTCTCTTCAACAAATGGTGTTGGGAGAACTGGACAGTTACATGCAAAAAAAATGAAACTCAAGCACCAACTTACACCATACACAAAATATAAATTCAAGATGGATAAAAGATTTCAATATAAGTCATGACACCATTGAAGTCCTAGAGGAAAACATAGGCAGGAAAGTCTCTGATATTTCACACAGCAGTATTTTCACTGATATGTCCCCTAGAGCAAGGGACATAAAGGAAAGAGTAAACAAATGGGACCTCATCAAAATAAAAAGCTTCTGCATGGCTACAGAAAACAGTATTAAAATTAAAAGAGAGCCATCCATATGGGAAAACATATTTTCCAATGATACCTCAGACAATCACACGACTCCACTCTAAGAAGATAAGCAACCCAATTAAAAAATGGGCAACGGACTTGAACAGACACT